>JAALXK010000442.1:0-16024 GCA_012977745.1 Fusarium anguioides | reverse complement strand
TCGCATGTCCTAACACATTGGAATTAGCCATCTCCATCTTTGGTTTAAACCATAAAGAAGAGGATTTGTTGAAAATGATGCCCAACTCAACATATTCTATCCCTTAAACGAGTGCCTAGCCTGACATAACAAACTCTACAATGATAACAATGTCTTGTAAGCGACTCAACTCGATCGACATCTTCTCCACACAATACACAAAACACACCGCCCGCTTTATCTTTTCTCTTCATCGATCGTAGCAAGATGATATGATGTGGCGTAAACTTTCACTCTCTTCCCTCCTTGCAGGGTGGAAAACACGAGAAGACATGAAAAACTCGTAGTGTCCGATGACCTCCAGACATGAGCCTTGACAAGGATCATCTGCCTGTATCCGGCATTTCCTATCATCCCGAGGGGTCGGATTAACACCCAACATACATTACAGCGTTACAGTACAGCTTAGACATGCTGTTGACTCCGGGATGCTGAAACTGAACTGAATTGTCCCAGACGTCAGGTCCCCGGAATTCCAGATCCGGCTCATCCGTGTTGCATATGCCAATTGGCCAATGGGATCATTGATCTTCACTCACCGAGCTTGTGTGACTTGCTTGGCCATGTCTTGTGCGGTGAACATCACCTTGGAAGTCCAGTCGCCTTGATATGATAGGTTAGAAGATACAGGTTAACTGAAATGCAATCATGCTATGCTATGCTACCCTTTCTTTCTCGAAATGCTATTATCTTACAACTCATGAGTTGATAACCCTTCAACTAACATGCATATGCAGTGAGTGAATCGGTTATCACATGAGACAATCTTATTCCCAACTCCCAGGAAACTGCCTGTCCAACCTCCATCACGCCAGGTCAACCCTCAACATCTATTATTCGCAGCTTGCCGCTTTCATCCAATCCCCCTCCTCAACCTCCTGCTGCTTTTCCCTAACCTCTGTTTCTGAAATACAAACTCCCCTGACCATGCCCTAATCACAACCCATTGCTGGGCGCGGGACCAAATATACATAATTCATAAATTCATCATTCATTATTAGGATACTCCTGGCCTTCTACCAGGATCACCACTGTCAGCGTTGCCGCGTACGCTTCACGAATGGCACATGCCATACTGTACCCTCGTTAGCAATTGGCCAATCTGCACCTCTGTCACATCGCATCAGACTTACCATGTTCTCCGAATATCGGCCACGACAGCACTGAGACCCCAGTGTGAGCACCAAGCTCGAGCCAATACTTCATTATCACGAGCTCCGAATGCTTCCACCACGAGAACCTTCTCGTCATCGTTCTCGTCTTCTTCTTCCTCCGGCCCGCCAGGTTGAAGGAAGCCATTCAATGGAGCGTGGTTGTGGTTGAAGCTCTGGTTGAACATGTCGCGGTAAGGCCCTCGCATCATGCCAGGCCCAGGGCTCGATCGCACACTATGGATCGGAGGTGCTCCATATAAACCTCCCCAGTCTCGCACACCGACGATGGAATCTACACGAATTGAAGTGTAGACGTAGTCAAAGAAGAGCGGATGTGGTCCGTCAGAACAAGGCCAAGCGGCCAGGAATGACACATCATACATGAGCTTCAGTGGCCATGACACTCCATCGATGGCAAACTGTATCGTTGCGTCGAACAGTTTAGAAAGCTTTTCTCGAGAAGGTGGTTCAGGCCCATCCGCTGGCTTGAGACTTAACAGCTCTACCCGTACTGTGTCAATGGCATCTTCAGGATCGCCTTTAGGACGTACTGGCTGGTAGTCGTCTACTGGGTAAGTGTCGGCAATAGGACCAAGGGGATCAGATCGCTCTGCCATTGATTCAACGTCCTGGGGACTCATTCGCTGTATGGGCTTGCGGCTTCGAATTCGTGCGATCTGGGTTGGGTCAAGATCCTTTGTAGTACGTGCAGGCCCGATCCAGCCAGCAACTGAATGGCACGTAGGCGCTAAGACTTTGCCCACGATCGAAGCAGCTGACCAATAGGTGTTGCTGTTTTTATACTGGAAACCGCAGTGAGGATGCATATGTGAGAGGAGTGCAAGGCTGTCAGTGGCACTATCTGGATCAAGGTCGAGAAGAGTGTTCATTATCAGGAAGGGGAACGTTTGCTATTTTTAGTCAGTCTCTACTCATAGTATATGGAATCACCATTTGGTGACTACCAAAGCATGCAGGAACTTACACCAGGGAGCACAAGACCACTGAAGAAGGCAAATGCATCAGAGCTGACCTCATCCAAAGCCAATTCCGAATCCTTCTGTTTCATATTATCAAGGGTATCAGCCAAGTTAGGCCATCTCATCATCTGAGCAAAGCGCCTTAACATTCTGATCTGGCGCTTCTTCAGCTTATATCGGAGGAGAACTAAACTGATGTTAGAAAATACACACAAACATCAGAACTTAATACTACTCACTCTCGTCAGGTGTCTTGCCAACATCATCAACACGCACGAAATCTTGCCAACGACGAGCAAGGGCCAGATTCCATTGTATTGACGGTGGTATTTGTGAGGTCAACTTTTCCTTTGCCCAGTCACTATGCTGGTCTGATTGAATTCGCAACTCGAGCTCTAAACTGAGAAGCAGTTGGTGAAAGAACTTATGGAACTGCTCCTCATTCTCTGGACTTTTGTCAAAAATGAAGCGGGTAGCAACCTGATTGCGCGGGTTGCTAAAGTCGATCCAATCTGGGCGTGAAAGAACCATGATGAGATCGGTGATTTGCTTGTCCAGAGTTTTATGAGGGTTGAGAAACTTATCAGGATCCCGGAGAATGCGTTTGTATAGGACGCGGTACAGCAGAGACTCATCGTCGTCTTCAATGCCATGCCGTAACTCCTGCAGTCGATCGAATATGCTCTCAAGGCTCATCGTACGCGGCATAACTCCAGCGTCACGAAGGGCAATGGTAGGTGGAAGAACACTGGACATAGTGGCCCATTCGTTTAGTGTGATTGTTCCCGGTAGGTGGCCAAAGTAGAAAGCGTAGCTAGGTTGCTCAAGAGTTTCCCAAGGACGGTCTGCGTAACCATGACCCAGCAGGCGTAACGTCATGAGCTGAGTCATGGAGTCATGGAGGTTGGAAACATCGGTATGATCAGAAGTTTTGCCATCACCTCGATTGCCGCTCGATGTCGTATAAAGACCGTAGAATTCATCAGGCTGGTGTGGTATAGGTCGTTTATGGCCTTTGTGTGAGGGAGCACCCCGGGCGACTAGTTCAAGAGCATGCTGATGAGGTAACTCGTCCTCCACAGAAATACCGTAGGGTGGCCATGTTGTCAGAGGGTCTCTAGGGCGAGCTGGGCGTCCATTAGATCGCGATCCGTTTGACGCGCGAGCCTTGTTTAAAAAACCAGAAGATTTGGACCGTATAGGCGAAGACCGAGGCTCTGGCTCTGGCGAGGATTGCCCTCTTTTCGGTCTGCGGCGCATGTTGGTTGACTCGTCTTCGGCAGTCGGAGGGCGCAGATTATCGTAGCTGAGCTCGGGAGCTGAACCGATGCTTTGGCGAAAGGGCGCATGCCCAACTTCGCCATTACTAGCGCGACGAGGACGATGATATTCTCTAGGTTCGAGATCCTTGGGCTATAGTTGAAAGAATTAGCAAGATGCCCAATATTGATGCTTGGAGAGATCGGGGCTGTCAGGTAGCTATGGATAGCTCCATACGTGACGTGTTACACTCAGAGAGCTCGGAAACCGAGGTTTCCGCATAAAGAGCCCTAAATGGAGCTCCAAGAGCCATCACTGGTGCCACGCTTGTCGCCTTGACGTACCGGAGGTTTGGTAGATTGTCTTTTAGAGCTTGCTCTTCTGATCCTGCTCCAAAGACCCTTCTTTTCGCCCTGTTCCGTCATGATGTCATCTGGTGTAGCGCGAATTCAACGCGATTGTAAATATTTAAGAAAAAGGCTGAACTTCAAAAGAAGCGCATGAGGGAGGGAGAGTGTCGCAAAGTAGTGTTCGCGACACTCGAAAGCGCGCTGAGAGATAAGACACGCAAGATTGAAAGAGAGAATAAGACTGATAAACTGATAGACTGATAGACAAGGGTTTTTCGGTTAGCAAGCAGAATTGATGTTGCACATGATTGACGAATCAATGTTGATTTCCCCCGCTCTTGGAACACGACACAAAGAGAGAGGAAGTTTTTTGAGGTTCTTTGTAAGAAGAGGGAAGAGAGCGAGAGCGAGATTGGAAACGCCCTTGAAGTGAGGCAACTGAATGCGCAAGCAATTCAACAGGGGGACTCCACGCCAGCCGGTTCCCTTTTTTTAGTGGCGCGTCGCAACAATTGGATTCGCGATCAATGATTAATCCGTGGAGAACGAGGTGGTCGAGGCTGAACAAGACTGACAAGGGTATTTATTTTATCGCAATATTGAATTTTAAAGAGGTGGTTGGAATTGAAAAATGTCAATCATTAGAGGGAACTCAACAATAACAAATAAAGTCACTATAGAAACTAGGTAGGGAGAGTTATTATACTTTAACGGCAATGCACAGCCCAGGGGGACGCGCAGCCAAAACATACACGATGCGGGCAGCAAGCCAAGCTACGATGCCTTCATTATTATTTAGTACTGCCATCGTTTTCAAACACAAGCTCATGATATCCTATACCGATGAGACACAAGGGATTAAGGTCATGTTCACAATCTCACACAAGCATTCAGTCTTGAATCAATACCGAGGTAATACACTCTCGTATAAGCCTGCATCAAAAGCCCCGAACCTGCATGCAACATCTCAGGGGCATTCACAACATGCATAAGACAAACATACATCTCTGCACAGACGATTAAACTGCTTAAACGCATCTAATGCTGCAGTAGCCAACCTTTTCTCCAACTAATCATGCAAAACACCAGCAGTATGCAGCCAGCACTCAACGCCCGCTCATCCGATCGAAATTTGGCTGGTCCAACTATGTATAGACATCCGTCTCTTTCACTTGCTCTCTCTGACCTTACTTGAGCTCCTCTGACAGAAGGTCTCCTGCATTATTCTTACCATCATTGAATCGTCCAAAGGCCTCCCGGTACTGCCAAACAAGTTAGTTTCTATCAATCGTAGAAGAAATGCCAGAACTTACTGCGAAGAAAAAGTTGAGAAGAAGCACAAGCATCAACGAACCACTGATAATCATAGGACCAATCATGTTGTCAAAGTCCTTGCCACTTCGCTCAACAATCATGGTTCGTCGAATTCTCAGCATTGAGTAACCCCAGAGGCCAGCAAATACGGCAATTAGAACAAACAAGAGGCCAATAACTGAAGCAATTGTGTTCTCGCCGGCCGCTGTGTAGAGTCCAACGGCAAGACCACCCTGGAGGATACAAATATGCTGCCACTTGAGGAACGTTCGCTCATTGGCGAGCCAAACCTTGGGCTCAACTTTAAGTTCGCCCATATTCTTGATCCATACTTCAGGAGCAACTACACCCTCTGGCAGGGGCTGCTGAGATGCCCGCTTGGCTCTGGAGTACTTGGAAAGCGAGAAAGCCGGCATAACAGAAGAGAGGGTACCATAAGACCTCTCTTGCTCCGGCTGCTGTCGAGCACTGCTCTCGCCAGTCTCCTCTCTATTTGCGGGTGTAGGTGTCGATCTGTGAAGGGTTTGTGCAATAGAATCCCTAGACATGCGGTCCGCCAGATACGACTTACTGACTGGCGAGCTCTGGGTTGGCTTGTATGATCCTGATCTAGCCCCTGCTCCCATTAGACTACCTACAGCCATAACGTCCTCGTGTCGTTGGGCACGTCGTTGTTCCTCCTCCTCAAATGTCTTCTGAGGGTCTTTTCGGATGTCAGACTCGAGGTCACTGAGCCAGAAAGGCAAGCTGTTCACGTAGTCCTCAAACAGAACTGCAATACCATGCACAAACTTGGAGAAACGGGGCGTAGGGTGAACCAAGTGAGAACCCATCAAATCCTCAATCCAAGTAGGGTGCTTCTTTGTACCATCGTCCTTCAACTTGATCTCAAGAAGAGCATAGGGGAAACGGTTGACTTCGCTCTGGTTCATCTTCTTGAAAGGGTAAGTCATCTCGCTGTCGTCAATATCCAGACGATGCCACTCATTGGGGTCGCGACAAGGGCGGCCGCGATCCAGAGTATCTTCCCGAATGAACGCCACGTCGGTATCGATGGCGATACGAATGCGGTCATCGGCGGGCTTTTGGAAAGCGGTTCGGACGTAGTTGGCCCTCAGGGTGGGACTAAGGCCCTTCTCCTTGACGTACTTTTGAATTGTGTCGACTGTATTCTGGAACTCCTGAATCTTTCCAGAAGTAAAGCTCTGTCGCTTCATCTTTTGAATGGCCTTTTCTGGGTTGTATTCACCATCCACGAATGATTTGACATATTTGTCCTTGATGGTGAACTTGAGGTCCTGGCTGCCGCCCTTGTCGTCGACCGTCTTCTCCTCGACGAAAATCTCAGGTCGAGTGGCAAGCTGTCCGTACCAGCGAAGTCGCAGAGAAGTGGCTTCGGATTGGCGGTTAACCTTCTCACCGTAAAGCTGAAATGACTTGTTGTCGAAGTACAGGGAGGTGATAGATGGAGAATCACTACCGTCGAGCTCCTTGGCAGACTGCTCGCTGTAGACGAGAGCGGGCAGATGCCGAAGAATGACTGTCTTGACTTCGAGTAAGTTATCGGGATGGACCCAGACTAGAACTGTGTTAGTACCTCAAATATAGCAATGCTGACGGTAGTGTCAAGCGTTGGACTTACACTTGTGGGCTGTATAGCGCTCGCCGTTGTGCGTCTCGCCTTGGGACTCAAGGTTTAGGGGCGGCAGCTGTTGCTCTCCGCCGTCCTCAAGTTGTTGCCGAATGGCAAAGTACATGATGGAAAGTTTGTTGAGGAGGGGCGAATATCCAGTCTCGGAGTTAAAGGGTCGCTGAGACAGACTCAACTGCATCATAGGTCGAACCTTGTAACGATCTCCTCGCTTGCGATCGTGCTTCTTAATGATCTTGAGGAAGCCAGTGTAGTTGATCTGACTGTACTTCTTGAGCTCACGGACCTCGTTGGTGATCTCGTCAAGCTCGGATTCGAGAGTACGTAGGCGAGAAGCCGAAATCTCGCCCTTTTGAGGAGCCCCATCCTCCTCTACGGGAGCCAATTCCTTGAGCTTATCAAATGCAGCGTCGACACGTTCCTTCAGAGCATTGAAACGTTGCTCTTGGAATTGAGCGACCTTCTCGAGTTGGTTGTTGAAGATCTCTTCGCAGAAACGAGTCTCGTCTTCTTCGGTCCACGGCTGGGTATCATCGTCGGCATCCTCCCTCAATAAGCTCTTAAGCTTTGTGTAATCAATGTACTTGTCCTTCCATGGCTGGTAAACGGACTCGCGGAGGGTTCGACCGAAGCGCATTGTGGGTGGAGAGCAATTGAAGCCTCGTAACCAGTCCGAACAATTATTTCAACTGGAGGATTAATTGTACGTGATAGAGTGCAGAATAGACGGCCGAGTAATCAAATCTGAAACAATACAGATTGGAGAATATTCGGAATAGCTTCACTGACAGCGCATGACACAATGATGATGCAGCTTTCTCGATAACGGATTGATCGCGGTAGGAAACAAGACGAATGAAGCAGATGTCGATGATGACTATTTGGTGATGGTGGATTCGGGAAATGTAGAAATAATGGATACACAAACAGCACGACACGATGCAGCAACAGATGATAAATGAAGCTTTGTTGATTGATGTGTCGTGCAAGAATGAAGTTGTACGATAACACAAGCAAGTCACAGCTGAAGTTGAACAAGAAAAAGGCTGGGCACCTAACAACAAGTGGAGTCAACCGCCCTGGACCTGGACCTGGACCTGGACCTGACGCCAGGAGACCCACTGACGGAAACCTTCTTGCTAAAGCAGGGCACCTAGGTCACTCCACTATGAAAATCAAGCTCTTCAGCGGCTCTTCGGTGTCGAAAACGCAAAGCAGTTGTTGACTATCCCTCAGTGGGAAAAGGAACCGTGACCCGCTGAGAATCGGCCTGGCAGCTTGATACCCGTTTCGCCTCGAGTTTGTTAATCCTTGCAATATTTGTCTCCAATTGCCCTATCAGAAACATTGACTTACACACGTGTTGCCGTGGATGTAACTAAGAATCTAGCTACATATGTATCATTAGGTCCCGTCTGTCTAATCCCTGCTTTTGCGTGCACTCATATGTCTCCATCAACGCACGTGAAGTCAACTAATTGGCCCGAATAGATCTGATTCCATGGCATCGAACCTTTTTGCCTATGACGAGAAATAGGTGAAGATTTTTTGAGCTTGAAAAACCTCTCAAGATACATGCTTTCGTATTCTAGTCCTGCCATGATGCATGTCACTACTAAGAGTTACAGTACTGTATGTTGATGGTAAAAATTGGCTTTTGGCTAAGAGCATAAGCTAAACCAGATATGAATAAATCATTTCCTTAGCAATGTGTGTGCATTACTCCATCCTACAGCCTTAATATCATCAGCAGGCTCAATGCTTGCTGTCTTGGTGATGACACCCTTACTAATTAACTGTCTCTTGTCAATATGCGAGTCAAGTTCAAATTGACAGAAAGGCAAGAGGGCACGCGACCATTTTTTTGCGTATCATTCCACCTTCGGGATTGAGCCAATAACAAGTAATTATCTTTACCTTGCATCAACAATAATAATGCAGTCAAATAGCAAAATAAGACATGGATGGTTACATACGGAATTACGGATAAGACATGTGGGTTCATTTGTCTCTACAGACCCATTTACCACTGTACCTCACTAACTAACCTAGCATGGTGAAAGATGTCTCAATACTACTTCGATTCAGCTCGGGTTCTGGCCAAGACTTTGACATTTCTATAACAGAACAAGTCGTTCATCCATCTCAAAGCCGCATCAAAGAAAGCTTTATCAGACAAGGATCGAGGTTTCTCTGGATTTAAAGCGACCGTACTCGCCTTCTATCAGCTGGCCTATACCCAACTCTGACACCAGCATGTTCTCTTTAGAGTTCCAGCTTTGAGACTCCAGCTCCCTGAGAGCAGGGTTCCAAACGAGTCAATTCAGCCACCTTATCAACGGCTTGACATTTGAAAAGTCAATTTGACTGGCTTTGGTCGGAGCTTTGTTTGGGACCTAAGGTCATAGAGAATCCCTTAAGCTTTCCTAGGGTCAGCATTCTTTTCGTAGAGCTGTATGGGGCATGAAGCATCATAAGAACTACCTAAGACTTAGGTCAAGGTTTACCTAAATTTAGGCAAGCCTTGGGTATTTCTTAGCTGATAATACTCCCACAAACCTTCCATCTAGCCTCAGTCATACCACCACACGACAAACACAGGGAGCAAACGTATTCTAATAGTCTGTTGTCATCGTAGCCAACAACCTTTCAAATTGGTATAACTAAAAACTAATACTTAACGCACGCATTTATCGTAACCGATTCCATAGTCATGGTATCATCCTATATCCATTCCGTTGCTCCTATGCCTAAACACAAAACCAGAAAGAAACTATGCAATTCCTATTTATGCTTCAACCTTGATCTGGGTGAAGATCTCCTGTGCAGTGCGCTTGGTGATACCACCAGTGACTGGCAGGCTAGTATACTTCTCGAGGTACAGATCAATCTCACGAGCTGCCTGGCGACCTTCGTTGATACCCCTGAAATATTTGTTAACAACTTATTCAATGAACGTAGATGTAGAGTAATAACTTACCAGACAATAAGAGATTGACCACGGCGGGCGTCACCAGCAGCGAAAACGCCTTCGAGGTTGGTGCTGTACTTGCCAGGGGCAGTCTTGACGTTCTTGCGAGCATCCTTCTCGATCTCGTCACCAAGAACACGAGCCTCAGGGCCGAGGAAACCCATGGCAAGCAAGACGAGGTCAGCAGGGAAGAACTGCTGAGAACCATCGACCTTCTTCATGTCCCAACCACCACTAGGAGACTTGGTCCACTCCACGCGGATGGTGTTGATGCCCTTGACCTTGCCAGAGCCATCGTCCATGAACTCCTCGGACATAATACAGTACTCCCGAGGGTCTTTGCCAGTGTGCTGACGAACCTCAGTATGACCGTAGTCAACACGGTAGATACGGGGCCACTGAGGCCAGGGGTTGTCGTTGGCACGCTCAGGGGGGGGCTGAGGCAGAAGCTCAAAGTTGGTAACTGACTTGGCACCGTGGCGGAGAGAAGTTCCGATACAATCGTTACCAGTGTCACCACCACCAATGACAACGACGTCCTTGCCCTTAGCGGAGATATAGGCGTTGTCGCCGAGCTCGGAGTCGAGGAGGGACTTGGTGTTCTTGTGAAGGAACTCCATAGCGTAGTGAATGCCCTCGAGTTGACGGCCCTTGATAGGAAGGTCACGAGCAACAGTAGCACCAGTTGCGATAACAACAGCGTTGTTACTCTTTCGGAGGTCGTCGAGAGAGGGGTGGCCCTCCTCACCAACGGCAACACCGGTCTTGAAGACGATGCCCTCGGAAGCCATGAAGTCGGTACGGCGCTTGACAATTCGCTTGTCAAGCTTCATGTTGGGAATACCGTACATTAGAAGACCTCCAAGACGATCAGCCCGCTCATAAACGGTGACGAGGTGACCGGCTCGGTTGAGCTGATCAGCAGCAGCTAGGCCGGCAGGACCGGATCCAATGATCGCGACAGTCTTGCCAGTGCGGACCTTAGGAGGCTGAGGGACCATCCATCCCATCTCGAAACCTCGGTCAATGATGGCGCACTCAATAGATTTGATACCGACGGGGTCCTCGTTGATTCCCAAAACACAAGCACCCTCACAAGGAGCAGGGCAGACACGACCAGTGAACTCAGGGAAGTTGTTTGTCATGAGGAGACGGTTAAGAGCATCCTTCCACTGGTTTTGGAAGACCAACTCGTTCCATTTGGGAATGATGTTGGAGATTGGGCAACCAGTCTCAGACTGGCAGAAAGGAACACCGCAGTCCATGCAACGAGCAGACTGGTACTTAAGCTCATCCTCATCCAGACGAGAGCTAAGCTCAGCCCAATCCTTGAGACGAGAGTTGACAGGTCGGTACTTCTCCTGGCGACGCTTGTACATCTTGAAACCTCTGGTCTTGTCGAGGACAAGGGCACGCTTCTTCTCGGCAGCATTGTCACCAACAGCCTCCTCAAGATCCTGGAGCTTGGCAACCTTCTCGGACTTCTTGTGCTGAACTCCAGAGACAGCGGGCAGGTTGTACTCGGCACGCTTGGCCTCGGCGGCCTTGGCAGCCTCCTCCTCGAGAACACGCTTGTAGTCGACGGGGAGAATCTTGATGAATCGAGGAAGAGCTCGGTTGAAGTCAACGAGGATGCGAGCAGCGCGCTCGGATCCGGTGTAATGGTGGTGATCCTCGATGAGACCGCGAACGAAAGCAATCTCAGCAGGATCCTCGAGACCACTGGCCTCAACCATCTCGCCGTTGAGCTTGGAGTGGAAATCACCGTGAACATCCAGGATGTAGGCAATACCACCAGACATACCAGCCGCAAAGTTACGACCAGTAGATCCAAGAACAACAACGCGGCCACCAGTCATGTACTCACAGCCGTGGTCACCAACACCTTCAACAACAGCAGTAGCACCGGAGTTTCGGACAGCGAATCGCTCGGCAGCAACACCGCGGAAGAAGCAAGTACCGGTGGTAGCACCGTACAAGCAAGTGTTACCGATGAGGATGTTCTCCTCAGATTTGAAGACGGCAGAACGGGGAGGGTAGATGATCAAACGACCACCAGATAAGCCCTTGCCGACGTAATCGTTGGCATCACCCTCGAGCTCGAGTGTGACACCAGGAGCGAGGAAAGCACCGAAAGACTGACCAGCGGAGCCCTTGATATTAACATGGACAGTGTCCATGGGCAGTCCAGCCTCACCATATCGCTTGGAGATGTGGTAAGAGAGGGAGGTACCCATCGCTCGGTCAGTGTTGACAATGTCACACTCGATTCTGGAGGGAAGTCCCTTGTCAAGAGTCAACTCAGACTCGGAGATGAGCTTGTTGTCGAGTCGGACGTGGAGTTTGTGGTCCTGCTTTCGGACGTTGAAAGTGGCAACACCAGGTCGAAGCTTGTGAGCAGGTGTCAGGAGAAGAGACAGATCAATGTTGGCTGTCTTGTGGGTGCGCAGGTCATCACGCATCTTGAGGACCTCGACATGGCCAACCATTTCATTGATGGTTCGGAAACCAAGCTGGGCCATGATGGCTCGTAGCTCGTTGGCAACATAGTAGAAGAAGTTGATGACGTGCTCGGGAGTTCCGGTGAACTTCTTGCGAAGCTCAGGATCCTGAGTAGCAATACCAACAGGGCACGTGTTTAAATGGCATTTTCGCATGAAGACACAGCCCATGGCGATGAGAGGAGCAGTGGCAAAGCCCCATTCCTCAGCACCGAGCAGGCAAGCCAGGGCAACATCACGACCAGTCTTGAGCTGACCATCAGTCTGAACAACGACACGACCACGAAGATCGTTGAGAACCAGAGTCTGGTGAGTCTCAGCCAGACCCAACTCCCAAGGAAGACCAGCGTACTTGATACCAGTCCATCGAGAGGCACCGGTACCACCATCGTGACCAGAGATCAGGATGTGATCAGCCTTAGCCTTAGCGACACCAGAGGCGACGATACCAACACCGACCTCAGATACAAGCTTGACAGAGACTCGGGATCGAGGGCTGGAGCACTTAAGATCGTAGATCAGCTGCTTCAGATCCTCAATGGAGTAAATGTCGTGGTGAGGAGGAGGTGAGATAAGACCGACACCAGGGGTGGAGTGACGGGTGCGAGCAATAGACTTGGACACCTTGTGGCCAGGAAGCTCACCACCCTCACCGGGCTTGGCACCCTGAGCCATCTTGATCTGAAGCTCGTCAGAGTCAGCGAGGTAAGCAGAAGTGACACCAAAACGACCGGAGGCGACCTGCTTGATGGCAGAGCGCATGGTATCACCGTTGGGCATACGCTGGGATCGCTCGGGATCTTCACCACCCTCACCGGTGTTGGACTTGCCGCCAAGTCGGTTCATGGCAACAGCGAGGGTAGAGTGAGACTCCATGGAGATGGAACCGTAAGACATGGCACCAGTACAGAAGCGGCGGACAATGTCAGTCCAAGGCTCAACCTGGTCGATAGGGACAGGAGTACAGTCCTCAAACTTGAAGTCAAGGAGACCACGGAGAGTACAGTTCTTGATCTGCTCATACTCGGATCGTGAATAGGCCTCGTAAGACTTGTCGTTCTTGGTGCGGACGGCGTCCTGGATGTTGGCAATAGAGGTAGGATCGTTAACGTGAGGCTCACCACCGTCACGCCAATGGTACTCGCCGGACTCAGGAAGACCAGCAATGCTGACGGTCTCTCGGGTAGGATAACCACGCTCGTGGAATCGGAAAGCCTCTTCAGCAATGGTCTCGAAAGTCATACCCTGGATACGAGAAGCAGTTCCCCTGAAGCATCGCTCAACAACAGACTCATCGAGACCAAGAATCTCGAAAATCTGAGCACCCTTGTACGAAGCAAGAGTAGAAATACCCATCTTACTCATGACCTTGAGAATACCGCCGTCGCAAGAGTGCTTGTAGTTGCGGATAAGAGTCTCGTTGGTAGTCTTCTTCTTGATGAGACCCTCACGGTTCAACTTGAGAATGCATTCCATGGCAAGGTAAGGGTTAACGGCATCAGCACCATAACCGAGGAGGACACACATGTGGTGAACCTCACGAGCCTCAGCAGTCTCGACAACAAGAGCAACCATGGATCGCCACTTGTTGCTGACAAGGTGGTGGTGGACCATGGCAGAAGCAAGAACAGCGGAGACAGGCACGCGGTCAGCCGAGGTGTTGCGGTCGGAAAGGACAATGACACGGTCGCGGGCCTCGATGGCAGCGGAAGCCTCGTTACAGATCTCATCGAGATGCTTGATATAACCCTGAACACCTTGGTTCTTGGGGAAGGTCAGATCAATAGTCTTGACAGTCCACTCAGAGTACTTTTGGGACATATTCTTGACCGCATTAAACTCTTCAATGGAGAGGATAGGGCTAGGAAGCAGAAGACGACCACATTGGGAGGCGTCCATCTCTAGCAGGTTACCCTGAGGACCAACATAGCACTCAAGAGACATGACAATAGACTCTCGGATGGGGTCAATGGGAGGGTTAGTAACCTGGGCGAACAGCTGGCGGAAGTAGTCATAGAGAAGACGAGGGGCCTGGGTCAGGCAAGCAAGGGGAGCATCGTTACCCATGGAACCCAGAGCCTCCTTCTCATCAGCAGCCATAGGAGCCAGCAACAAGCTGACTTGCTCGTGAGTGTAGCCATAAGAGAGGAGAAGGGGATCAGCCTGGATGGCCCTGTCATCCAGCTTTGGTGCAAGGTCCAGAGCCTGCTCCATGATCTCAACGACCTTGGGCAGAGTAATCAATTCACTATCGAGCCAAGCCCGGAAATCGTATCGGCTCGAAACAGCCTCCTTCAACTCCTTGTCATCAATGATGCGACCAGCCTGTGTGTCAACCAACAACATACGACCGGGCTGAAGACGACCCTTCTGGATGACAGTCTCGGGCTCAACGGGGATGGTTCCGACCTCAGAAGCACAGATGATACGATCATCATCCATAACGTAGAAACGGCAAGGTCGGAGACCGTTTCGGTCAAGGTTGGCACCACAGTATCGGCCATCGGCGAAAGTGAACAGAGCAGGACCGTCCCAAGGCTCCATCTGGCAAGCAGCCCACTCGTAGAATGCAGCCTTCTTGGGGTCCATGTGCTGGTTGCCCTGCCAGGCCTCAGGAACCATGAGCATAACAGCTTCGGGAAGAGAGAGAACACCGTTGATGGTCAAAAGCTCAAGAACGTTGTCGAAAGCAGCTGAATCGGAACCACCATCCTCGACGACAGGGTACATCTGCTCAAGTTCCTCCTTGAAGACGTTGGACTGCATGACACCCTCACGAGCGCGCATCCAGTTCTTGTTTCCTCGCAGGGTGTTGATTTCACCGTTGTGAGCAGCCCATCTCAGAGGTTGAGCACGGTCCCATGAGGGGAAAGTGTTTGTAGAAAAACGAGAGTGAACCAGAGCGAAATGAGCTTCGTAGTCGGCGTTGACAAGATCGTGGTAGTAAGAGTAAACCTGGACAGGAGCGAGTTGACCCTTGTAGACAATGTTCTTGTTTGAAAGGGAGCAGAGATAGAACCAGTTGTGAAGCCCGATGCTCTGAGTGGCACGCTTTCGAAGGATGTAGAGCTGTCTCTCGAATAGACGCTCATCGAACTTCTCAGGGTCGGTCATCTCAGGAGCATTTCCAGTACCGTAAGCAGAGGCCAGGACGACAAAAGGCTGAGCAATAATGGGCTCACGCGATTTGGCAGCAGGTCCCAGAAGTGTCGAGTCGACAGGAGGCCTTCGCCATCCCAGGACTCGCAGGCCCAGCGACTCGGCAACATCTTCCAGCTGCCTCTTGGACTCCTGAAGAGTCTCCTCGTCGGGCTTAAAGAACAAGTTTCCCACGGCGTACTGGCCAAGGGGAGGCAGCTTAATGTCCTCCTCCTTCTCAAAGTTCTTAATGAAGAACCTGTGGGGAATGGATGTCATGACACCAGCACCATCACCATCTCGTGCATCAGATCCCACGGCACCACGGTGGGTCATGTTGCACAAGAGGTTACGGGCATCACTAACAATCTTGTGGCTAGCCTTGCCCTTGATGTGGCTGAGAATATGTTAGCGACATCATGATTCAGTTATTGTCAAAGTAACTCACCAGGCAAAGCCGACACCGCAAGCATCCTTTTCATAGGATGGGTCATAAAGACCCTGCTTCACCGGCAAGGCACCAGCCCACGAGTCATTGTTCTCAGTCTGATACTCATAAGGTATGTATGGTTGTTGCTCGGCTTCGGTTTGAATCTGTCGGTCGTCGAAGTCCTCGTTTAGGCCCATGCTAGGCAAGGATTCGATCGAACTTGGGTGGGGTTGTGG
>JAALXK010000441.1:0-43955 GCA_012977745.1 Fusarium anguioides | reverse complement strand
GGGCGGGTAGAACGGGGGTGGATATGAAGAGCCAAGCCTAAGCCAAGGAGAGTGAATAAAATCCAAGGAGCTGGATGGGATGAGATGGAGGGGACAAGGTCAAGCCTCAAAAAAAAACACAAAAAAAAGAACGAAACAGACACCCCTTTCCCTTTAGCGCTTCCCCTCTCGTGTGCTACGTTCAGTACTGGTATCCGTACAATACTGCACAATATCTCGGCTGTTTCCCCCACTCGAGCTGATAAGGTAGGTATGGTACTTGAGATGCTGGTGTTGAGGGTTGATGTACGTGTATTGTGTTCTAATTGATGTACTTGCTGCACGATATGTCAATATCGTCCTTCCAGATCTTGTCAAGCTTTGGCGTTCTCGTGGTGGTCAAACTTGTGATTGTGGTTGCAGTATGGAGATGAGGAGCAATAACTTGGCTGAACGAGCTTTTCGGGAGACTACTCCGAAACGCGAATATGGGTATGGAAAACTGCTATCACTTTCGATTGTTCGATGAGTTATAACTTCTTCGGCCAACTCAAGTCAATTGCTGCTGTGAAATAATTCGATCAGAGAGCTTGTCAACGTATTGACAACGGTTAAGATAACGCGAATATGAAAGAGGAGAAAACGATAAGGGCAGGTACCCAGCCAAAGTATCCAAATCACGGAGAAGTACCGTCCACCAAGCGAGGAGGGGTTTTGCCCCGGACATGGAGAAGATGGAGAAACCAGAATGGCTGGCGTGTGTCAAAGTTTACGGTGTAAGTCATCGGCTAGACACCCGAGGAACTGGCACTGGCACTGGATCGGCCAAGATGGAGTAGATGTGGGTTTATGACGAGATAATACATTGACATGGTCTGCAGTTCCGTATTGGAATAAACTTTCTCATAAACTGCATTGTCCTTGGAGTCTTGGGGGCGGAAACAAATTGTTTGAGGATAGACACCGAAGGTCTCGACCCAAGTCAATCAAGAACTCGCTCAAAAGTCCTGTCTTGTCTTGTCGTCCCTGGTAAGCGACTCAACTCGGCGGTGGGCGGAGTACACCGAGAGAGGTGTAGCCTGTAGGACAGCTTCAGGATGCCACGTCGATGCGCCGAGACGAGAGTAGAGACAGCAGGGGTGCAAATAAAAAAGATGGACAGGATGGACGTGGCGAAACAGGGCAGAGAGGGGAGAGAGGAGACAAGCCAAGCAGGAATGGTGTGGCAAGGTAGTGTACGGATACAGGGCAGAATTACAATACGGTTTGTGCGTGCGGTACAGTACGGTATCGGTATCGGTTCGGAAAACGCTTGAGGATAAGTGAATGAAGGAAAATCCTCGGGTTGCTGCAACCTGAGGGTCGGACAAGGTATGACGGCGTAGCGCGGGCGCAAGGGCCAGGGCGGGGAAATTGGAGGTGATATCTAAGCTACAAGTACGGAGTAGGTACATGAGATACCTGGGCGGGCATGGATGGGCTGCTTTCAACAGAGCGGAGATGGTTTACGGATACCCTGGTTTGCCTACTAAATGGCGTATGTATGTACCTGATCGTGCCAAGCCTCACTGTACAAGTGTGCAGAGAATCTGGAGTCTGGAGTAAGAACCGGGCGAGATTATGCCGAGACTGTTAATAAAGGAAGAATAGTCAATTGATCAAGTTGCCTTGTACGTAAACGATTGCAACATCCACAGATTCATATCCTCATCGTGAGAAAACAAAAGTGTAGGGAGTGTGAGTGGGCAAATACATCAGTCTGGGGGAATGGATCTCCAAGGAGCCACTGAATCTGCCCAAAAGCAAGCCACAAAGCGGCATAGCGACAAAGGGCATAGGCGGCTGCAAGGAAAAGAAAAGAAAGAAGGCCAACAAGCAAGCATAAAAAGCATGTTCAAGAGGTGGCCATAAGCCGGCAGGACTCTGACTGAGACTCAGTACTGTACCCTATGCGAACGGACAGAGACGGCATCGCTATCCTAGCAGGTAGGTAAGTCATTGATAGGCGTGCACACACGGAATAAACGGAGATTCTGGCCGTCCTCCTTACGCCAGCCCAACCTAATGAGTGACAAGCTCACAGATTAACGCAAGGTAAGTAGACAACCTCCAAGAGAAACAGGGGCCAAACTCATGTCGGTCCGCCAGTGTCTTTGTTAAAATAACCTCACAAGCCAAGGCTACGACGCATTGGGGCGTATACAAGACCTGTGGCCTTCGTCATCACCATAGAATGGTCTCACTGTGCTCTCCTTCATCATTGACTAGGGCAGCACGGGCAGCTCGCACACTCAATATTGCTAAGCCATCCTGGGCATGTGTCAGAATCGTGAGGGAGGCTAGGAGCTCTTCAAGTTGAGTTATCATGGTAAGCCACAGTGAGCAAGGGCGGTTGTGGATGAGCACATGTAAAAAGCGATAAGTCAGGAGGATTTGGTCGGTTGAAAGCAGCCGGTGATTCATCTTAGGAGTATCTGACCATCGTGGTGGCAACTGAGATCCATTTTGATGTTATTCTGTCTAGGTATGATGCAAGCGTAATAAACTGCCCAGTATATATGTAAGGTAGGTAGGTAGTTGAAATATTCAGAAGGATTTCATTGTGTGAGTCCCTGTTGATATGGATGCTTTCCTATTTCCCCAGCATCTGGAGACGGCTTTGCACTCCAAGGCCCATAGCCAAGCGTTAGGTAGTACCTTAAAGTACCGCCCTGTACATGCGGGGGGAACACAGGTTGCCCCCCATGGGGGATTGGAGACCGCGGCCAGACCTGCCCACCCCAACCCCTGCAACCAGGATTTTGAAGTACTGTTCCGAGCCAATCATAAGATCTCCCATTGGCCTCAAGTCGGGCTATCTGGTTATGGCAGGTACAGCCTGCTGCCTTAGGTGGTTTTGAGATCAGTGTCAGTTGGAGCCCAGTTTCTAGATAAAGTACAATGACGACGGGTCAAAATTCGGCGGGAAATCGCATTTCCCGCCGACGACGACGACAGACTTATAAGTCAGAATAGGTGGATATTGGCAATAAGGTCTAGCTGTGTACCTAGGTTTACACACTATTAGATTCTAGTCGGGCCGCAGATTAAAACCTTTCTTGTGAGATACCTAGATACCTACTACCTAGGTAATAATACTTGATATCAATTCGGAGTTCATTCGGCCAATATACTTCCAGTCTTCCACACGGAAGGTGTCAGTGTTTTACAGGCTGGTCCTCGCCATACGCAACCGGAAGGTACTATGTACTTGCCCCATGATATCGGGCTATTGCCTCGCAAGTGAGTGCCTTCCTCACCTGAAGTGATTCATTTCACTAACACGTGATGGGACTCTTCTCTTCATCGGAACCTCCTGTACTGAGTACTAAGGTAGGTAGGTACAATTTGCCTTTTCTTCAGCCTTGACGCCCTTCAACTCGTCCGATGGTTGCCAACGTAACTCACCCAATCAAGGCTACTCCTCTTTTCCTCCTCACTGCCGCTCTTTGCGCCATTCCTTGGAGATAGACGACGCTACGAGAAAACGTTACGAAAAGAAAATCGCTTCTCTTTATGGATGACATGCGGAGCAGAGGAACTTGAACGACAACAGGAACTAGGTAGGTGGCCTTCCACACATCTTTTTCGTGTCCACGGATAAAAAGTCGCAATTCAACGCTCATCAAAACAACATGTCGTTTCAAATACCAGAGATGGCTGCTCCGCTTGAACCGATGATAACATCAGGCGAGTCCTATCAGTCAGTCATATGTGTACCTGATAGATCACCTTGCTGGATAAGGGGATCTTGAGCGAGTTACAATTCAAGACCGAAAAAAGCAAGAAGCTAACCAGAACACCTCATCTGCCCCAAAACTCAGATCTTTGTGGCAGCATTGGACAGACGTGCAGATACTTGGAGATTCAAAATTGACGTGCAAATGTGCATCTTGTCTTCATGCTCTCTTGCCCAATTACTAACCCCAGTTGACTTGATGGGAGATTGGCTCTCGTCTCACCTCGCGAGAAGGGGAAACTTTTTAACTCCTCCCTCCATCGTCTTTCATTTTTCCGCCGCCGGCTCCGCCTCCGCCTTAACCTCCACGTACAGTAACTGCAACCCACTGCAGCTCAGGCATCCACAAGAATGGTGATCATCAAGGTCCAGGGTCCCTGTTCACATCGACGTGTTGAGGGTCTCTTCTTGCACTTTTTGTTGGATCAGAAAGGCCGTGCTAAACTCTCATTGGTTACTTGACACTCACCAGCCTCACGATGTCAGGCAGTCAGTACCAGCTTGAGTCAACCATGCTCGAGGAGAAACAGAATCACTCAAGCTAAAGAGCGGGGCCAGCTTTAGTACTCCTTGAATACGCTGACACTATCTCTTTTTGAAGATCACACAAGAGCATTTGCCAACTGCGGATACATAATAATATAAGTCAAGTTAATGGCTTTGGTATTTGCTAATAGTAATAGATATGTACCTAGGTTCAGATCAGACAAGTGGAGCGAGTGGGATCTGTCTGTGGAGGTGCGGGGACTGATGGTCGGTGCGTGTGGGGTAGTCTAGATTCTGGATCTCGCACCCAGGCCCAGGCTCATCATCACGCTCAACTCGGCTCTCTTCTCAACATCCATTGGTGAGGTGAGATGGGCAAGCATGGGCCTCTCTCTCATTCTGTCATTCTTTTCTCTTATGGTAACCTACCTACCTTGTCATGTTATTTGTTCACATACCTTAACTACACGCCAAATGCGAAGGTTCCCCCTTGACATAAGGTGATACTTTGTGATACTTTGTGGTATGACTAACACATGCACTATGCCGTCCGCTACCATGCAAGTATTCATTCTGCACTCTTCCCCCTGTATGTGCAGACCGCTAGATGATGGATAATGGCATTCAACCGTCGTGGACTTTCCCTTACCCCCGCGTTATAAACATGAGGCTTCATTTCCCCGTGGGGTTTGACTTTTTTACACACCACGTATAAGCCGAGCCCACCCTTTCTCCTCGTCGGGATGTTACCGAGTCCCAGGAAAAAAGGTTTGATGATATGTAAGGCTACGGTGCAATACCTATATCCACCAGGGTTAGGCTGGCCAAGTCTACCTACTTTCTCAACACCTACCTAACTGCCTACAGTACTATACCAACTGACTCGTCAGGTGTGCAAGCTGCGTTACGATGGGGGTTTCAATGACAGTTACATCACCCCCAAGAGCGCCAATTATCAACTTTAGTCGGCTCAACACTTTGAGTTCTCAGAGTCCGGGGATCCCCAAGCGATTTCGAACAGACAATGGCCCGGGGTAAGAATGCGGGGTCAAGAAACAGCCTATGAATATCTGTGCCAGGAACAGAAATTATCGGGAAGTCGGCCTTCATTCCGGGGAATAACATGTTAACCTCGGCCGCGTCTAAGCAGGGTAAACAGTTACTCAGACCTGCTTCTGTTGTTGACTTATCACAATGATACAGAGGCGATTCAATAGGACTGAGACGGCATCAAGACGTGTTCGTACAGCGGCAATACCAGAACAGGTTCAAACAATGTCTTGAACTGAACTCCTATTTACAGATGCTGGTATGAAGCCCATGACTTGGTCAGGCCGGCCTTGAACTATGGCACACGGGTTACCTATCGTCTGAAACATGCCGACCAGATCTTGAGTGTTGAACAGGAATTGCAGATCAGATACGAATCAAATTCATTCAGCACCCGTTTTCCTCAAACGTTGGAGAATATACCCCTACTGGCGGGCTCTCAATATCTCTTTAGACTCTGCAAAGCTCATAAAGTAGTATAAGAACTACTTAAATAAATCTGATATAAATCTCACCTAACTCTTGCCCAAAGTAAGTAGAACTTTAGGTATCCCTTAACAGATACTACGCCCACGAGCCTCAGGTTGTCAAAAGAGATAATCCTGGAGCTTGAATAGACACTCGAACAGTATGACATTAAGGCGCCCCGGTCTCGGTCTCGGCCCCTCAGCCTCTCAGCCTTGAAGAGAGTAGCCAACCTGACCGCTCTCGCTGCCAAGGTGGATTAGACGCTGTCTCATCCCGTCGGCCCTTCGTCTATCTTCCTCCGGGAGTGACTCAAGAGCGCATCTGTCAACCCAGCTACCAACCCCGTGCTGTAAGACGTTCCGGGCTCGAAGAGTGCCGCCCTGCACATGGCCAACAGAGCCGTGTAGGGTCATTCGCTCCTTGTTGCTGCTGTAAGCTCCGCGATGAAGAATATTATTGTTATAAAAGACAATATCGCCAGGCTGTAGTTTGACAATAAGCTGGTTTGGTAGGGATTTGGCAAATGGATCTGCGTTTCGCTCAGTCGAGGTCCTAGCGCGCTTGTGCGAACCAGGAACAACTATAAGGGAATCATCTTCCCATAAAGCGAAGTTGTACTGAGCATGGTAGGCATGCTTGCCGAGGCGCTCCATCTCCTCATCTTCGCTAGCTTCTGCGGGGATATCATCACGATGCCACCTCAACTCAAAATCTGTTTCTGGCCTAACAAGCATGTTGAATAGTTCCATCACCAAATGCTCGTCTTGACACTGCAGCAACTGCTTCACAATGCCGAGAATGGCCTCAGAAAAGTACAGCTCTGTAAAAAGCTCATGACCAAGGAGATCAGGGTTCATGAGATGCTGTACACCCCATATCCCATGCTCGCGTGCTTGGCTGGCATCCCAGGGAGGAAACTGTTTTCCCACTACCCTAACCTGCGGCCATTGTCCATCACGAGCCAGCTGGGTAACTTTTGAACTGGTCTCGCGCAGGGCATCAAGCTTATCCTTGCTCACAATTGACTTTATGACCACGAAGCCATCCCCGTTAAGATCTTGGAGATATGGCGAGGTCGACATGCTGATATGATATTGCGGATCGCCGTCCGCTATTGCGTTTCGACTTGCGGTTGCGTTGCGTTGCGGTACAATACAGTGCAGTGCGGAACGCTATGACTTGCGGCTTGTGGACCGCCGGCAAAATAAGGCAAGATTCCGTTACCCCTCTCAAACTCCCCCTACAGATGATAGTAAGACACGGTAAAGGTACCTTGCTGGGAACACAAGCGGCTGACAGGTATTGTAGCTACCTAGGTCATCGGCCAAAAGGCTCTGTAACGTAGGCAAGGGTGTTGGAGATGTTCGGAGTATCTCGAGACGAAGCGAGACTTGGCGCGGATATTTACAGAAAAGAGTTTCAGTTCAAGGTTGTTCAACGTTCAACTCTGTAGGTAGATAGGTAGGTTAGGTAGGTAGTCAACTCTTGTGTCAGGAGCCCTCTTTATTCAATGAATGTGGGGAACCTCTGGGCGGCTCGTTGCATCTGTTACGATGGAGCCTCATGGAGTTCAAGTAACGTAGCGTTGGAGTTCAGTCAGTGTTGTCAGTAGTCGGAATGGCCCGACGGACGTCTCAATTTACATGTGTGAGTGCATGAGAATCAACTTTTGTAGTCATGGTCGTCATTCGTTAACCGATCCCGAACTTTTGTCTACCTGCCGTATCCTATCTACTTGCTTGATGATCAACTGCACGCCTTGGCAGGCCATCGCACAGCAAAACCTTTGACAGTCTTCTGCACATCCAAGTCACCAGGGTCATTCTCAAATAGCGGCTTGTCAAGTCTTCGCTCAGCGATCTGCTCCACCTCAAAGCCCTGCTCGCGTGCAATATCAAAAAAGCCCTCGTCGAGCTCCTTCTTCCATGGGCGGTAGGATGTGAAGAATACGTAGGCCACACTCTCGCGCGAGGCCTTGAGCGTCTCCTTGATCGTTTTTATCATGTTTCCATGCTCGCTGTGTCGGAAAAGAAGATCTGCTAGTATGAGAACGTCGAAGCGCTCGTTGTGAGAATCATCTGTTGGGTTCAGGCGAGCAAGGAGCGGGATCGGGTCAGCGCCCCAGACGAATCCCACAGCATCGACAGTTTTGACGATCCGACCTTGAGGCTCGACAGTTTCGTCACACTCTTCGATGTTTTTCTGCATGATTCTGACAATATCTGGGTCGGGATAATCTGTCACGACGACCTTGCGCGCACCAAGAATAGCAGCAACGAGACTAGGCAGACCAGCGGCAGCACCAAGCTCGAGGACCGTCTTTTCGCGTACTCGAGAAGGAACCTCTTCAAAGAAGTCGGCGATCATCTTTGCGCCGTTCCAAAGGTGGTGGGCTTCAGTAGGGCTGGCACCAACTAGATGCAGCGTTATAGGCTTGCCGCTCTGCATGGTGAAAACCTGAGATGTAGGAGGAGGCGTAGGGGGACAGTAGTCCTCCGGGTCATCCATGAGGTCGCCGAAACCATAGTCGACTTCTCCAGACATTGTGAGTGAGTGGCCTGAGAGGTGAGCTTCGAAGCAAGATTCTGGCAATAGGGCTTGGTGCGATGATCGATCTGCAGCTCGAATATTTCGCAAGTTCAGTACACTCGGTCTTTGAGTCCAATGTTCCCTTGCCTGTGATTATTTGTTGGATCCAGATCTTGGAATTCTTGGAATCAAACTATCGCTTTCTTCCGGTTCTTGGACGTCGTGAAAAAGAGTTTTGATTCGGTGGGCCAAATGTGCGCTTCACAGTGCGCCAAAAATCCACCTAATAAGGCTATCATCCCGAATAGTGCGCCGAGTAATACCAACGGATAAGGGTAGATTGCGAGTCCACGGCCGCAACCTCAAAACTTCCAAGTAAGAGCAAGGATAGATACCTCTTCTATCCGAATCGCTGTCGTGCCAACTCCCTCAGCATGCTCACAGTACCCTCCTCCCTCTCCCTCCAAGCCCTCTTCTTCTCCTCCATCTCCTCCCTTTTCGCCCTCTCGATCTCCTCCCTTCGAATTTCTCGCTCAGTCTTGCGCCGTTGCTCTCTCTCTTTGGCTTTCTTGTACTCATCCAATGAGTCTCCGCCACCCATGAGTTCTCTCTCATCACCAACTTCCATTGCACCAGGGCTCTTGTCGCGGAAAGATCTCATCTTGTCTGCCACAGCTGCTTTCTTTTCAAGCATGCGCTCGCGAGTGCCAGCCTCAGCGCGGGGAGCCAGCTCGTCAAGACGCTCCTTTTGAAGAGCCCGGTCGGCTTTGCGCGCGTTACGGAGGTCAGAAATAGACGCTTGCTTGTCTTCTTCGGCAAGTTCAGCTCGTAGAGATAAATCCTGAAGCGTGGGGATGACTGGCCCAGAGCGTCGTGCATGATCTGAGTCGGGAAGTGTCGGGCCATAATCGTCTTCGTCATCCTCTTCACTCTCACCATCCTTTGCGTCTTCCATAGGCTCTTCTCTTTCGTCCTGATGTTTAGAAGCATACTTTTCTCGTGGAGCAGCCGAGTCATTGCATGTTATTCGTGCAAACGTCTCAGGGTCGTACCATCCCTCTGCCAGCTCTTTTCGGTTCCACTTCCCAATAAAGCTCTTCCATCGTCCCTTGACCTCGTAACCATCCATCTGGCCGATATCTTTCTGCTTCTGAAGACTCAGATATTCACCAAATAGTGGCCTAAAAGAAGAAAGGTCCGCTTTTGATAAGGGCCGCGCGTTAAACGGCAGGCCAACAACAGCTTCGAGCTGGCGACTTGCATGATCCCGTTGTTTATGTGATGAGCGATGGTGATGTCTGGATGATGATTGATGGCCGCTTGGCTCAGAGTGACGTCTGTCATGCCGAGAAGATGATGTTTTTGATCGTCTGTAAGCTGGTGATCGCGAGCGTGAGCGCGTGTTTCCATGGTAAGTATCGCGATCCTGGCTTCCCCTGTAATTATAGTTGTAGTCACGGTGCGGTGACCTTTCTCGAGTCCCGTTATGGCGCTCCATTCCGATATCGTGAGACTATGTCTAAGAACCTTGAGTCAATGAATCACGAGTTGAGATCTGTCGAAACGATATGAAGAATGTTGATGATGAATCAGGTTCAATTTGGTTTTAAGATGAGATTTTGAGGTCAAGGGATGGCACAGTGCGCTCCGCTTTTCTTCAACGTCGCTCTCGTTTACCTACCTATTTACCTACATCTAAGGTGCGCTAAGAAAGGAGTGCTATGTTATGCCGCTATGCTTATTATAAAAGCTAATATATTCCTTCTAAATTGCTCAGCGATTTTTTCCATCAATCCGAAACTTCAATGGGTATATTGCATCGCAAACTAGTAAATCGCTAGGCCATTATCATTGCCAACCTCCATGCCCATAGTTTTGCATTTAGAGGAGCTAGAACACTGATCAAAGATGTTCTCAAACTCCAGTATGGATGCCTCCTAGGCCTGGCTCTCGGTTTCCACCGCCAAGTCAGTGTTGCCATGAATCACGCAACCCAAGCACTGGCAATCATCTCCACATGGACAGCTTGCTTCCTCCCCTGCGCACGAGTCTCCAAATGGATAGCTGACAAAGAAGAAGTCGTTGGCTGAAAGCGCCTGCTCTTCACTGATGCCAGAAGCTGCTTCTGAAGGAGTCTGCGGGGCAGCTGGCGATACAGTGCCTTCAGCAGAACCGATAGGAGGTACAGAGGCTGTGCTTGTGCTCACGCTGTGGCCGTTTGTTGCTGCTGGTATCTCCCCATTTCCGTGCCCGCTCGCATGGGTGTAACCGGTATCCATCATGCTCTGCCAAGCTGATCGCACATAATTTTGTGTCGCTTCATTATACGGATGGGCTGCGCAGCCTACACACTCGCACGAGGCACCACAGCTACATTGGTGAGAGGTGCCGGTGGCTGAATGGGGAGTTTGGGGGGCAGTCGGGGTCGGGAACGGCGTCGCGCTAGGCATTCCGAAAGGCGAAGGCATGCCTCCTTGGCCAGCGAATGTCACCGTGGCCATAACTTGTCTCCATTGTTCCGGCTGAAGAGGTTGCAAATATGAACCATACTGAGGTGGATAAGTGAAGACGGTGGGCTGAGGGTAGTAGGCGTACATCCCGTTCGGCATCATGATAGGTGTTGGGAAAGGCGACATCATCATGCTATTGGGTGTTGGTATATCGCTGGACGGTATGCTGTCGTTCTTCTGATCAGGTTTAGGCGAGTCGTTCTTAGAAGAGCAACAACTTTTGGGCTTAGTTTTTGGAGGGCTCGGCACTGAAGCCATTGTAATAGGTACAGAGGCAACATTATTGGCTGTTCCTCCTCCGCAGCAAGAGCCAGCTTTCGGTACAGGGTCGCTTGGGTGTTCTAACACTTGGGTGCTCGTCATTGAGCCAGACTGGCTGGCCATGGTCGCCTTTGAGCTGCCTGGGCTCAGCATGGGAGGCGGTATATGTGGTTGAAAAATTGGGTACATGACAGGTCCAAAAGGGCTGTCTGCTGGAGTCATTCCCATACTTCCGTAAGGAGACATATCAGGAAGAGGCGCAACCGGCTTTTGAGAGGAATCATCAAAAGACGGCAGAATATTGAGCATTTTGGGGTCCATTCGCTGAAAGGCCGTCGGGTCAACAGATTCCCTTCTGCTCGGATTTCCACCCTTGAAACCCGTTTTCTGCACTCGATAACCAGAACCCGGTGTTTTACTAACGGGGCTCTGGGGTGTAGAGCTGTTTGTACTGTCGCCAGTCTCAGGTTCGAGAGTTGGAGACTCGGCTCCTTTGCCGGGACCACAATGGCACGCTTGTTTCTTAGGTATGGCAGCTGTGACTCTACCACAAGAGCATGGGCGAGAAGCTGGGTGAGGACATGTACTAAGAGGTCTTCCCGGTTTCCGTACGGGCACCATTAGTCGCTCGTTTGCGTGCGTGCACTTAGTCGAGCGATGACCTCGAATGCAAGGCTCACTACGAAGGCGAGAGTTAGTCATTTTACCCAAGGTTCTTCGGAACTCAAGTGCTTCAAGTGCTTCAAGTGTAAAACATACCAAGCCATCTTTATGCCATTAATGAGAGGCATGGTGAGTGTGTCGTCGGAAGGGTATGTACAACGGATGACAGAGGTGGAGCAAGACGGATAGACGTCAAGATTGTGGCCGGCTCACAGCCGTAACAAGTGCCTAAGAGTGCGCAATTCTCGTGAGATTCGACATGGATGGAAGTATATGTGGATGAAGTGACGCGATTTACTCGGCGATACCCGAGGATTCGAAGTTTTGCACAGCGAGCGAGGGGATACAGAAGATGGGTTTCTGAGGTTTGCGGCGATTGTAGCGCAAGTCGGATTGGAGTTGGGGTTGGGGTTGTTCGATATAATGATGTCGCACTAAATGTCGATGAAAGTTATGGGTCTAAATGATGCAAACTAGCTGCTTTGAAGGGAAATTTGAGTGGAAATGGTATGTACAGTTGGCGTTGTCGCAAAAGAAGAAGATGTAACAAAGCAAAACGGAGGATCTTGACCAACCTAGACCTAAGACATGGAAGCGGCACACCCATTATTCAGGGACCCAACCTTCTCCTTCCCTTGTCAGCAGCGGGCAACCTGCCTGCAAATATTCATCGCGCCCCCACCTTGCGGGGGCTACAGCGGGCAAGAAGCGCCCTAAAGAAGCCCAAAGGATGTCTAATCCTAGCGAGGCACTTGGTTTGCAAGATCATTGATCACTGTCACGCTAGTGACAGTCTTGGCTCTCGGCTGAGGCGCGCATCTTTTTTGGTATTTACTCAGCGCCCACTCAGCGAAGATTTCATTTTCGGTTGAAAGTCATGACATATTGGAATAGAGTTTCCTAGGTAAATATGAAACTATTTCTGGAGACTTATATAACCAGCGAATATCTGCAGAAATCTCAATATAGACGTTCCTGTTCATCATGGTTGTTCCAATACTGCCCCGAAGCCAAGCCCCAAAATCTTCCACCCGGCTCCGTTGCTTTAATTGAGCCGCCGCCGACACGGAGGAGTACATAACCGGAGATCCGGCGGTACCCTTCCGTGCAACTCCCCGATATTCCGTTTCCAGACTCAACGGTCCTCCTTTACATGAAACCTACAAACAAAAATATGTATAAAAAACATCTGCTATCTATTCATAACGTTGAAAGCATTTACCGTGTTTCGATTCTTCTTGTCGCCTCTCTCTTCCCTGTCCACATCTTGTGTCCGTATCCATCAGCCAACCCGGCCGATTGAGCAAGTTTCCATTGGCTCAAAGGCCCCGGCACATCAACACCAACACCACCAAAACTAAAAGCTCATGCATTGAGGTCTTGGTCGACTGTTTTTACCTCATACGCATCAATTGTTTTTATACACATTAATATTTGTGACGTAACCTACATGGGCTCTTGACAACTGTGAAAGGCACGGTCCGTCTCCTAGGGACCTAGCTCTGATGTATCTAGTCGCGAACCTCATATCCCTAGTGAGCCAAAGACAACTATGCAGTATAAGCAAAATCTCTAAGCATGTGCTTTCACATCTACGTTGCATTGTGTCTCCATTCTAGGTTCATCTCCCGCGAGACCCTCGTCTAGTGTCTTGTCTAGTCTCATCTTTGACGTTCCAGTCTAGTAGATGTTGGTGATCTTCAAAAGCTCAGCCATCACACACGAACTAAAGATCACATTCGGCTTCTTGGCCTCACACCGTTAGATGTCGCCATCTTGCAGACGGGACCCTTGACGCCCAGTCCATTACTAATTGGTATCATTGTGCTTCATCTATCTCTATGCGTCCTTGTCTGAATCATCCGAATCAGCAAACATATCCACTGCTCGCATACGCTTTCTAGACTGTCCGACTCGAGCCAGTTCTCCTTGGCTTTTGTTCTCGTTCACAGCAGGTTGTTCTGTGGGCGCCGGTGGCGGCTCGCTTCCCACAGCCTCATCCTCTTCCATTAGTTCCCCAACCACCTCGTCCTCACCAATAGGCTCTCCTTCAATGTCGTCCTCATCAATAGGTTCCCCCTCCACATCGTCCTCTTCGATAGGTTCTCCAGCGACATCGTCTTCATCGATCGCCTCACCCGGAACGTCGTCTTCCTCTACCACGGTTGAAACCGGCAGCACCCGCGACTGTCCGTCCTCCAACGTCTTCCATCTGCCCTTTTTCTCTTCACTATCCTCTTTCTGGGCGGTAGCTAGCGAAGGCGGGTTCTCGAAACTCTGAACAAACAACCCCTGGCTCTCAGCTGGGAAGACACACCATCCCTCCCAGAGGTTAAGCACAAGGTGAATGCTGCGTTTCCACTTTTCCGCTCGCAGGCGGCCCCATTTGAGTCGCTCTGCCATAAGACCCAGCGCCTCAAACGTTTTGCGATCTTTCAGTGACGTCTCGAACAGCTGCCGAAAACGCCAGGCGTGGCGTACGCCACTTGTAGATGAAGATGATAATATATCGCTGACGACGTATAAGCCCACCAAACTAGCAGCACTAATGTCGGGACCTTCATTATTAGTCGCCTCTTCTTGTGGTCCTGATTGAACTTCTTTGCCCTCGGGCTTCTTGTCGGGGTTTGCACCAGTGAGAGCGAGTGGCTTTTCGACATTAAATGTAATCATGGCCACAACCTCGTCAACTCCACGACTGGCGTGCGTAATTGCAAAGCTTGTCACCCTCGCAACATCGCCCTTTCTAAGCCTCGACATTGATGTTGGTAATCGCGCGAGAAGATGCGTTAGCTTGGCCTTTTCCAACGGGTTGAGAAATGTCTTCTCGGACTCAGCATCTGTGTTTTCCCGTTTATTCTCCTCGTCGAAGTCCTCTTCATCTGATGAGTTGTATTCAGAGTCCGATACAAATTCGTCCAGTTTTGTCGTATACTCAAACCTGAGGTTCTTCTCTGGAGTCTTCCATGCATGGGAACCATCAAATAGAGGGACATATTTCCCCTTTTGTCGTGATTGCTGTGATCCTGTGATGACCTCCCATAATCTCCATCGATACCATGTACCGCCTTGACTTCTTGCATTCCATATCCACGCCCATTTTTCTTCTCTTTGAACCTCAGGCCGGGACATGAGCAATGCCTCAAATTCTGGACCATGGGCAAGCACTCCTTCGATGACTTTACTAATCAGTTGAATGGTTTTCACATCCGATGGTGGTTTCACCGGCACATGTAACAGATTTGATCGATTCACACCCGCTCCGGGAGGGCCGTATGAAGTTGGAGGCGCAAATCTGCTATTGAAGCCATGTTGTGTATGCGCATTCTGTGGCCCTGATGGTTGCTCTACAGGCTTTGCCCCAAAGGGATGTGAAGTTGAGGATGACCCGACATTAGGCAGCGCTGCCGAGCTCGCAACAGTTGACGAGAGATGACGATGAAGAGACAAACAATAACCGTAGCCTAAGTACCGATTTTGCAGCGCGTTAACGGCTGCATCAATCTCGTTCGCGGGTGTATCCTGGGATAATGTCACGATAGAGACGGAGTGCTTTCGTTCTGAGCTTCCAGAGCCGGTCGAAGGTGTAATCTTGACATTTTCAACAGTCAAGTTCTCGGGTATCAGGGCTTTGATCGTAGCTGGTGAGGTTCCGGGAGGTATGTTCGACAGTCTCAGCGTAGGCTTCGCTATAGCCTTCTCTTCTGCCCGGTTCATCACGCCATCCATATCCTCATCGTCGCTCGTATTGAAAGCCCTGGGTCCAGGGAGTAATCCCCCGCTGCCGCCTCCCTCTTCATAGCCCAGCACTCCCTTCTCGCGCGGCGGCCGCGCAAAGTCCTGAAAAGATCGCTTTTTTCCAAACGAGGACGGCGGTGGTCCAAGACTTCCTGGTCCGCTCTTCAACCCCGAGGTCCCAAAATGTCGCCTGCCAGGTCCAGAAGGAGGAGGCTGGCCTCCAAATCCAGGTCGCGGGCGCGATGGCCCTGAAGAGCTGTGTGTGCTGTGGCCATCGTAGTCATCGTCGCGGTCAAAACTTTTGACAAATTCGTTGTATACGGCGGCTGTTTCGGCTTCTTCTCGTAGTCGCTTGGCTTCAGCTTCTGCCTTTTGCTTCTCGAATGCGGACTGCTTGGTCGGCTTTTGAAGCTTAGCTTCCAAGTTTGGGAATTCGGATACACCCTTTCCGGAGGACATTTTCGGTCTCGTTTTTCGATTTTCCTAGTTAGTTCATCTCCATTTCTCGCAATCGATGGTGGTTTGAGATCGGCAAACAGCAAATCTGCAGAAAGAAGAACTGAATATGATGCTAATTGGAGCTGTCGCAACACCTTTCACAGCGCGTTCCCAACTTGATCGTAAAAGTGGGTCTCGTCCCTAGATTACTTTTATCCCCATTTCTTTCAAGCTTCTCCACTCACATAACTGACCTCGACTTACAGGGTAGGCAGCATCGAATATGTAAAACCAAAACTGCAGACAAATGGGGATCAATTTTAGATGTTCTTATTATTGTTTCTTTTTGTAAAGTTTAGGTGGTCATGGTCTCTTTCCTTCTCAGTCTCCCCCAAGCTACCTATCTTTCGATGTCCTCATAGCTGGAGCTTAAAAGAATATTCTAAACTAGTAGTCAAGATACAATGCTTGAGCATTTACAGTATGTACATTAAGGCCGTTTTCAGTTCGAGAAAACGATAGACAGAGGTTTCTGATTCCATCACAAGACTAGACAAGACCGTTTCATTTTTTAAGTGATAGAAATCGTTACTATATTGTTCAACCATGAAGACCAACCACATAATGCCAAGACTTCGGATACAATGCAACACCTTCCAAGCAAAGATGAAGATTAGAAATAAAGTGGAACAACACCTAAATCAAGAAGAACGCAGCCTAATTGGGCTCTCACTTATTCTTGTGCTATGGGCCATTTTCTCGTCAGTGCCGCTATCGGCATCACGTGATATCATCTGGAGGGGAAAGTTTTGAGTTGAAGTTCGAGACTGGCACGAGAAATAGGTAGTGACCGAAGCATAGCGATTTCCAGATTGGTTTATTGTCAACTCTCCAAAATGTCGAATCAACAAGAGTCACCTTGCCGGATTTTGGTCATGGCCTCTGGCTTTGGCTCAAACTTCCAGGCTCTTATTGATGCAATATCTACCGGTTCACTTCCTAGCAGTCGCATCATTTCTCTCATTGTGAACCGAAAGAATGCACACGCCACTGCCCGAGCGGACAAAGCAGGTAAGAATTTTTCCCCTACGAAATTTAGTATATAGATAGCGCTGGTGAATATGGCTTTTGTATATAATCGAATCATTAATAATTCGGCATTAAACTAACTCATGACTAGGCATCCCTTGGGACTACTTCAACCTGATCAGTGATGGGTTCTTGAAGAAGGGAGAGACAGACGAGCAGAAAATCACTGAAGGTCGTCAAAAATATGACGCGGCATTGGCCGAGAAGATTCTTTCAGCCGACGAGAAGCCCGAGCTGATCGTTCTCGCTGGTTGGATGCATGTCTTCTCAACTGCTTTCCTAGACCCTGTCAAGAAAGCAGGCCTGAATGTCATTAATTTGCACCCGTGAGTAGACAGAACCTGTATCTGGGGGAGTGTTTGAACCACTGACCAGAACTCATAGTGCTCTACCTGGCGAGTTTGATGGAGCCAATGCGATTGAACGAGCTTTTGAGGAGTTCAAGGCTGGACGACTAACACGTTCAGGCATCATGGCCCACTACGTGATCGCTGAGGTAGACAGGGGTACTCCTATCCTGGTCAAGGAAATTGAATGGAAGGGAGAGGATCTAGAACAGTATAAGGAGAAGGTACACTCTCATGAGCACGAGTTGATCGTCAATGCGACCGCAAAGGTGGCGCAAGAGACAGTTAAGAACAGAGGATCATAAAAAGAGACGACACAGATACTGATATATAGTATTGCAATGACATGACTACGAGACGAGATGGATGAATTTGATAGACTACCCCAAAAAGGTAGGAAGAGGAACAGCTTGACGTCCTACTTCAAGGAGAAGCGATTTTAATTAAATACCAGGATGTGAAACTGGCACAACTACCCTGATGTTGTTTCTGGTATAGTACGACGGATAATGAGGGTTGCAAAGCTAAGTGAAAGGACATTGCTCACGGACCTTCCCCTCTATTACCACGCAGTGTTTGTCCCTTGGAAAAGGAAACTGGAATTTGTTGTCCCCCCCTGTGAAACGTGAATTCAAGTCAAAGGCCCGCGTTAACTGAAACACCGCTGCTCATCGGATATTTCATTAGCCCCGCTACGGATACATGCATTCAAGATGTAGGTGGTGTTATACTGTAAGCTTATACTCCTTCCAAGTTAGGTCATGTCCATTGTCGCTTGACTTCCTCAAACATTCGACTTTTGCAAACAAATTTGATTTCCTTGACTGTTACAAACGAACGCTTCATCTAAAAGACACCAGACACCTATTAATGTTCCATCATAGCTTGGCCTTGGACTCTCCAATAGTCGCCCGTCCCTTGGCCAGCTCGTCACATAGTACCAACGGCCGTCCACCTCTCGATCCATCTTGAGTGATGAGTCCAGTGTAAATTCCGTTCGTCTCTCTTCCAACTCCGTCATTTTCCATCTCTCTCCACCGCCACTTCTCACCAAGCTTGCCGCCCTGGCCCTGTATAACATCGACGATCTTCTCACCCAAGTTAGGCAAGAACTTGAATCCGTGTCCGCTGTCTCCTGTCGCGACAAAGAGTCCCTTCCAACCCGGGTGGTAGTCGATAAGCCACTCGCCATCTCGTGTGTCAGAGTACCAACAAATTCGGGCCTCCTTCCATGGCCGGTCTTCTAGACCACGCACGGGACATAGATCCCTGAGGGCACGGCGAAGATCTCGGTCGGCCTCGATAGTAAGAGGGTTCGAGGAGTCGTTACGGGCGGTATATGGTTGAGATGCAATAAAAGGCTCTCGCTTGTCGTTAGGTGAAGGAGGAAGGGCGTTGTTGATCCTGACGGGGTTGACGTATCCGAACGTGTGGCGAGCGACTTTGAGGACGTTGTTTCGTGGGGGAATGAGGAACAGACCGGTGCTGAGGTTCAAGACAACAGGGAAGTTGTCTAGTCGCTTCTGTTCTTCAGGTGTAATGTCCATGTACACGACTGCATGGCCAGTGGCCTCTGTTCTTCCACGAAGATCGACCAGCGAGCCGGACCAAGCACCTGCAGCAACCATCACAACGTCGGCCTTGAGGACTTGGGAGTCGCTCAGCTTCGCGCCAATGACCCGTTCGCCCTCTGTTACAAGCTCTGTCACCTTGCCGTTGACAAACTGGATGCGTCCAGTGGCATTGGCTTGCTTATAGAGCCACTTCATACCCTCTCCGGCATCGGCCCAACCAGAGTTACCATTGAGGTAGCCCCAATCTCCAGGATAGCCGTCCGTGCCAAGAAACTCCTGAAGGGCCTTTGTACTCTCCAGCTTCTGGATTTTGTCCATGGGCAGACCGGTCTGCTTGGCGATTGACTCGACGTTCTTGGCGCTCTCCTTAGTATAGTCCATACCGGACTTCTTGAGCTTGAAATCCTTGGGTGTTTCGCTCGCGCAGAGAACAAAGCCTGACTCGGCATATCGTCCTTGCCCACCGACCTCATCGTCACCTTGCTTTCGCCATTCCGTCTGCGCTTCGGCGGCAAGCGCAGCATAATGGGGATCCGAGTAGTCAGCTCGCACAATTCGAGACGAGTCTACACTGGCGGCATCCTCAGGAGGGAACTGTCCTGCGCAGTCGTCGACGACGGTGATCGAAGTGTTGGAGTAAAATGGTCGCTTGGCCAGAGCCCAGGCGGTGCCGAGGCCAAAGACTCCGGAGCCAACGACAAGGATAGAAGAAGGAGCACTAGCCATTGCGACGAACAAAGAGGATGAATTGGTCGAAAAGAGTGAGAGAAGCTTCCAACAGGAACAGTCACTTATCTACCAGACTGTCAACAAAAAGAAAGTCCAGATGGGCCGATGAAATGCGAAGACTTTTCCCCGTTTCCACACCGATCACGGCGCTGTCCGACTGGGGGAGCGTCGCCAACGACGCTAGAACGGGACCAACAATCGGCTGATAGACTTTGGCGTTGCCGAGAATCGGGGCTAGTCTCCAGGTTGACCATGGTGGATGCCATTATTGACCAGCCACGTGAGTGGGTTATCATGCATCACTGACGCACGCGAGTTGCTCACACATTTCGCAGACACACAAAACAAACGTCAAAAAGACCTCAGCCTTGGGAGAGAACTTAAACTCTATTCATATCTTCACTACTGTGAAAAACTGTTCAATCTGGAGGAAGACCCTCGCAGACGTTGGTTCAGTTCATGACAACCATGAGATGATTGTCTTGACCACCGACAGAAGTCGGGGTATACTCTCCTTATTCTCATGAACTCGTCACCAAGTTCATGCTTCTTTGACTGAACGCCTTAAAAGGCTCGCCTGGGCAACTGCTTGACTTTGTTTCCTCAGCACCCTCTCAACTCAACGCGTCCGTTCGGAAATATTAGAGGCGCTCAAATCAACTGAGCGCGTACGCCGCAGTACCGGCGCGAGCAATCTATGATGTGTCGCGGGATGAGTATTCTTTGCTTTTCCCCCCTGAACCGAAATCCCTCGTAAATAATCCCCTTCCTAACCGCCCCTGCCAACGCCATTGCAATGCATAAATTCAAAATGGTACAAACGCAAGGTTCTGGCCTCCAGCATGGACGTCAAGACCAGGCGGAAGCCAGAAACTGAAGAAAAATCAATCGTGGTATCGTGACGGGTTGTCTATTCATACACGTCGATAAGGCGACATTGGGGAGTGTCGGATGTAAGATGACAGTTTGTCGGGTGGCACCTTAGACCTTGCGGAAATCTTTGAAGAATTAGTATGCATAAATGAGAAGCGACCATGTAGGACAACAAACCTTGAAGCACAGGGTAGATCATCTCGAAGGCCTGGTAGATTTCCTCTCGGACCTTGGCACCTGTCAAAACGATCTTGCCACTGACGAAAATAAGAAGCACGATCTTGGGCTTGATCATGCGGTAGATAAGACCGGGGAACAATTCTGGTTCATAAGAACTGAAATTGTGATGGCGAGAAGCCAAACCCTCAAGTCGGATAGGGAACTTGATATCGCAAGAGCCGACGATGTTCTGGATCTTGAAGTCGGTGAACTTGGCGTTGAAGCCAAGTTTCTGGATAATACGAGCGTACTTCCTTGAAGCAAGCTTCGAGTCATCTTCGGACTTGGCACCGGTAACAACCATCTTGCCAGAGGCGAAGATTAGAGCAGTGGTCTTGGGTTCACGGATTCGCATGATAACGGCGGCGAAACGCTTCTCCTGTTAGCAACGTGTCTTTACTTAATGTGCACCCGTCGAGTCTGTAGTACCTTGGGGTTGTACTCTGCGTTACGCGCGTGCAGAGCAATTGTCTTGAGGTCCAGGCGGCAGTCAAGGTTCACTGTAGCCACGATGTTCCTTTAAAGTTTGCCAGATAAGCCTCTCTGAGCATAGAAAGATCACTCAGGAGGATACATACTGTAGAGTGGGAGTGATTCCACTAGGTCCTTGAGTAGCAGCAGGCGTCGCGACAGGCGTTGCGGGTGCCACCCCATTGCCATTTGCCGCCTGCTGGCTGTTGGGAGCAGGTCGCTGAGCAGCATCACCATTACCGGCAGGCGGTGGTGTCAGCTCATTGGTTGCTCCGGGGAACGACAGCGATCCGGGCGCAGTGAAGGCCTTGGCTTGCGCCGCGTTCGAGGGATGTGTCTGGATGCCTTCCATGATTGGAGTCGGTATCGAGATGTGTCAACGGTTATAAACAATCGCTGAACAGATCTAGAAAGAGATCCAAGTTAGCATCGCACATCAAATCAAACGAATGTGCATCCTACCCTCACAGGTAGATGCGATGGCGATGATAGAACAGCTTGCACAAATGCAGTGCCGTTTGTGTTGATGCAAGAGTTAAGTTGAGAGAAGGGCGAAGAAACACGCCTTTTATAGGCGGGGTAGGGGGGCTGTGCAGTGAATCAGAGGGAGCACCTACCAATCGCGGGAGAGAAACAAGTGAATGTGTCCCCTACAAAAACTGACCCAGCAATTGTGATATTCTTCTGAAAGCGACGAATGCTAGATTCGATGCAGAACGTATTTGACGATGATGGAACAAAATTTGTCTTTTTTCCCTTTGGTTTTCAAGTGGGTACTCAAGATAGCAACCAGTAATTAGGATCTTCTTGTTCTTTAGAAGACCACAAGCTTCTTTCACTTCACAGCAACTTCTTTTTTTATTGTTGTCTACAACAGCGCAAAGACTCGATGTCGACGTTGACGGTGTCGGCGGGTATCGCTTCGTTCCGGTCTTGGTCGGGCTCAACGATATCGGTTGCGCGCGAGGAGCGATGAGGGCAAAGAACGTCTTCCAGTTCTTGTAACCTGGTCGCGAAGACTGTAGCCTAGAGAGCGTGATCACGTCTGCAGTATAGCAGGTGAGTGATGTATAGACAAAGCCCAGAGAGATTCAAGGCTTAGTTGAGATGTAGGACAGGGTGGTGAAGATTGTCCAACGAGATTTGAAGATGAGTGTAAATGTGGGGTGTGACGTCGTGGGGGGAGCAAAAATAAAAAGAGAGGCCGGACGTAAGTGGTTGGTACGTAGGGCCGTCAGTCGGGACTTCCGCGCAGGTCTTTCGAAACAGGCGGGCGAGGGGAGGGCTGGCTTCTTATAATTTTGGACAAAGGCTGCTCAGGCAGGACACCCCAGGCAACAACACAACCTGTGGCGTTGCCGCTGGCAGGCTTGGCATGCGCTAGTCTGCGCACTAAACTTCCTTGATCCAATCAAACACTCTTGCGACGCTGATTTTATCTCCTTTTTTCTCCACTCACGCACCCCAGTCTGAGCCTTGAGCCCCTGAAGTGTCGCTGTAGCAAACTCAAAGTTCATGTACTTGTACCGATACATCAGCTTTGACTTTGCGACACGAGCCTCGGACTCTTCATCGCTGTGAGCCCCTAAGCTTTTAGGATCGCCACTAGCAACACGGTGCCCTGCTGCCCGATGCAGGCCGCGAGATACAGTAGCGGCTCACTCTCACCCACTGGATGCTGCCAATTCTCGCTGGAGAAACTAAATGAGCCAGCCCGAAAGTGGTCGTGCACGCGGTTCAGCAAATAAGCAACGAAAAACCGAAGCATCTTTCAGTCAAAATATGATCGCATTATTCTTTCTCCCCTACGTCTCCATTGTCTGGATTATTCCTTCCACCACCTGGCGTGGTTAGAGGTCTCTTGTCGTCATCACTTCCCCCCTGGACTTTCTTTTGTGTCCCTCCGTCACCTCATCTCTTACCTTCACCTCTTCCTCTCCAACAACCCACAACACTCACCTCAATCTGCAAGTCAACTACGCAGCCGCGAGGCTACTGAGCAGCATGATCATATCACCTAATAATAACGATATCCACGGAGACAATGCAAGCTACCTGACGAGATCAAACGGAAGTATAGCAAACAGAAGATGCCAACGACGTGAACCGGCACCGACCAACTCGCCATGGACGAAAACGAAGCCCAACGCCGACGGGAACGATCGCGAAGATGGGAAAGGCGGAGACCCAACAACAAGCAGAGTCTGCCTGCCTGACTTGGCCTTGACTGCCTTGACTCAAGCCGGATTCTGCGACGACAACAGCACGCAATCCGGCGGCGACAATAGCGTCACAGCGCCTATCCATGGAGCCTCACAGGCCTGTGGACCTCGGATACAGACTGGAATTATGGACCGGGGGCTAGTCCGGCGAGGCGTGGTTGGTTGCTTTTTAGGCTTTCCACGCACTCATTTCAATCCTGACTCCTCTCACCTCTAGTCTGACTCTGATTGCTCTCGTTTGTTGGCGCACCAAGAGCCCAAGATCGCCTCTATTGCCCCAATTGCAATCGCGTACCCCCGTCGTTGTCGGAGCGGGCACCCACTAATTCAAGTTCCAGCCATCCTCGGCCCTGTCAAACCCTCTTGTCGCCCCCGTGGGACTTTTTTTCTTCTTTTTCTTTCTCCCCTTCCCTTCTCTTCCCAACCCAACCACTGACTTTTGCCAACCACCAACACGACGAGACCCTGAAACACACTGACTGTATTTCCTTTGGGCCACGCGCCCTCCTTCGCGACGCGTCGTCACCCTAGCAGCCTGGTTGAATCGCGCTCATCTCATTCATTACGATAGTCGTCTCGGAAGCGTCTCATCAACAAAGTCACGCCATGACCTGAAGCAGCTGGAAAATATCACTCATTCATGTCACGCAACTAACTTGCAGCACGAAGCCTGATTTCCGGGCACACCGCAATGCATGTAATTTTGATTGATTTTATCCCGCCCAGGCGTGACCAGACAGAGAAAGGTAAGGCATGTTGTGGGTTTTTCCATTTTTTTTTGGTGCCCTCTCGTTCTGAGCCCCCCAACTGCCCGCTGACTCTGTGAGTCATTCAACTGTGACCAACCAGAATGCGGGTTACAGCCAAACAGCCCCCCTCGCAGGCCAGGGAGGCTGTTCTGTGCGCCCATTGACTGGCTTCTTGCATCGTGTACTCGGTACAATGACTCTATTGGCAGCCGCCATCAAATTTTGCAGCCGTCATGATGGTTCCCTTTTTTTTTTTTTTCTCTCGCATGCTCATACATTCTTTATTTGTCACGCTGCAGCTGGCTTCGCACCGCTTTTTCGCTTGATACCAGACTGAGTTGAGTGTGTTGAGAATATGATGCATGGTTGCCAAAGGCCTGGGCTAGACTTTGAAAAACTTGCCTGTCGTGACTCTTGGAAACCCCAGTCTGCATTAAGGACACGTTCCAGGATACTACGGCCAATTTGACGCCGAGTGGTGACACGAAAATTTTGATTTTCAAGGATCGCCAAGTATGGTTACCTCTTACGAGAACGCGCCTAATTACCGGGGGCTTGCTGACACAAGTACCTCCCTAACAATTTCTTTGTCTCGCAACATGTGCTAGTCCTAGGCCTGGTTTGGACGTTATCTCCACCAAGCGTTTCTTCTCAAAGGCCCCAACCAGCCTCACTTGAACTTCTTCGAGGTTCTACCAGGATCCGCCATGTCCTGTTAGCCTCATGATCTATGGCAAGTTTAACGGGTCAGAACCGACTCCGCACGGCAAAATTCGCTTGAACAAGATTGCGTTGATTTTATGGAGACGATCGCAAAGCTATCTCCATTCAGTGCTTACATGGGTGACCGGAAAGATAAGCCTCAAACTGTCCTATCGTGAGGGTTGATCACCTGTGTACGGAACATTATGTGCCCAGATTCTCCTATGTAAACTCGTTCGGCTGGTTACAACAGGGTCCTAGATTATTCCTCGTTGAACTTTCATGAACCACAAAGGCGAATGCACGCATAAACATACATATCTATGAGCAACGCAGCCGCGATCCGCAAATACTAGACCTTCTCCACACTGGATACTCCAGACTTTCCCCCATTCCTCTTTGCTCTAAGAACGAGGTTCAATGCGGCTCAAGTAACTGACTATATCTAGTATTGCTACCGGCTAAAGAACAAACATCTGAACTCTGCCTAGCACGCTTTCAGTCGGCTTCCGATGTTAAAGGTCTAGATCTTGTTCAAAACCATATTTGTTGTACTGTAACCTCTACTCCAATATGCTCCAAATGTCAAAACCTTCCCAGTTCTAGCTTCCGGCCTTATGCCCATTTGCTTTCCCCAACGCGCCAAGAATGCATCCAGATATATCAATCAGGTATCATACAGAATAAACAATATAGAAGGGTTTCTCAACACGACATCTGTTAAGTTTTCTTAGGTCATGTAGTATTTGGGTCCCTCGCCTCCCTGAGGCACCTGCCAGTTAATGTCTTGGTGAGGAGCCTTAATATCGCATGTCTTGCAGTGGATGCAACTAATGCATTGTTAGACTCAGTCTTCTCAACTTGAACGAGGCTATGAGAAAGCTTGTACTTACTTTTGTGCGTTGATCTGGAAGCGCACGCCATGGGGCTTCGAGTCATCCTCAACATATTCATACACGCCAGCTGGGCAGAAACGATTCTCCAAACCCTTGAATGGAGGATATGTTGACTCGGTATGGGCATCCCAGTCCTTTACCTGCAGATGAACGGGTTGGTCCTCCTCGTGGTTGGTGCCGGTACGAGAGACACTTGTCAGGATATCAAAGGTGAGTTTACCATCAGGTTTCTCATACTCGATCTTGGGGACCTTGTCGGCCGGAAGGGTAGAAGCGTGGTCGGGAGTCTTATGCTTGAGAGTCCAAGGAACACGGCCTTTGAAGACATAAGCCTCGAGACCAGAGTACATAATACCGCCATAGAGCCCGAGAGGAGTGTGGAAAGAAGGCCTCATGTTGCGCACCTCCTTGAGTTCCTTCCAGATAGGAGATTCTCGCAACTTGTTCTCGTAGTCGTACAAGAAGACAGTACCTTCGTCGGTCTTTTCGCTAATAGCAGTCCATGCTGCCTCGGCCGCAAGCATGCCTGATTTCATGGCATTGTGGGTACCCTTAACTTTGGGAACGTTGACAAAACCAGCCGAGTCACCAATTAGCGCACCACCGGGAAAAGCAACTTTGGGAATAGACTGGAAACCACCCTCGATAAGAGCGCGAGCACCATACGAGATGCACTTGCCACCCTCAAGGACATCACGGAAAAGTGGGTGACGTTTGAGCTTCTGGAACTCTTGATAGGGTGACATCCACGGGTTTTGGTAATCGAGCGAGACAACGAGACCAATCTGAACAAGATTCTCGCCGAAGTGGTACATGAAAGAACCACCGTACACATCCTTGGGCAGTGGATATCCCATAGAATGCACAACAAGACCCTTTTCAAACTTGGCAGGATCAATTTCCCAAACCTCCTTGACACCAAGACCATAGGTCTGGTGCTGGCTGTCTCTCCGGAGGTCGAACTTGTTGATGACCTGCTTGCTCAGACTTCCGTGGCAACCCTCGCCAAACATAGTAACTCTCGCATGGAATTCCATTCCTCGCTCGAATGTTTCTTTGGGCTTGCCATCACGGCCGACTCCAAGGTCGTTCGTGGCGACACCTTTGACTGAGCCATCCGAAGCATAGACGACCTCGGAGGCAGCAAATCCGGGGTAAACTTCGACACCAACCTCTTCAGCTCGTTCACCAAGCCACTTCACGAACTGATTCAAGCTGACGATATAGTTTCCGTGGTTGGTCATCTGAGGAGGCGCGGGAATAGGAATAGCGGAGTTCTTGGTGAGGAATCGCATACGGTCGGTACCAGCGGGTGTGGCATGTTCGAATCGATTGGGGTTGCCCTCATCAAGCCAGTCGGGAATAAGTTCGTTGATGGAGGTGGGCTGAATAACAGCTCCAGAAAGGATATGAGCACCCAGGTCGCCAGCCTTTTCTAGGACAAGCACACGGAAATCCTCGTTACCCGCTTCGTTAGCGAGCTGTTTAAGACGAATAGCAGCGCTGAGTCCAGCGGGACCAGCCCCTACGATACAGACGTCAACCTCGTCGGACTCGCGCTCGACGCTCGCGGGGTCAAAATCATCTTCGTCTCGAAGTCTCGAAGTTGTGCTGAAGGCGCGGGAGGCCATTGGTACTCTTGCAGTAGACCATACAGCCGTACTCGTCCTCTTTGAAATGGAGGATTTAGCTGAGACTGTGGCGGCGGAGAGGTTGGATCTGGCGGGACGTAACTGTGAGCGAGAAAGCACTCGCGAGCTGCGTTGAACGCATCGCGAAACTGGTCGTGGGGCGGACATGATGACGCTATAAAGACTGAAGGTTAATTGAGGTGTTCAGCCACCAGAGGAGGATTGCCAATGATCAATTAAGATGAGAGGTAAGTAAAGGGAAAAGAATCCTTTTTAGAGAAGAGCTCAAGGAGAGAAATGTCCTGGGGCCGGCGGCAACTAAAGCAACTTTCCGCTGTTGACTCTTTTTCTTTCCTGGTGAGAGCAAGAGGGCCGGTAGTGGGGAAGGAAAGGAACCGATCACTGGGGTGTGTATTACCGTTTTTGGATCCAGCAGGACATCTTTTTGACAATTAACTAGACGTTAATTGGTTCTTTGGTGGGGTGGCTCCTCTTCTGACATCGTCTTCTCTTTTACCTCGTCTCTTATCCTCGGATCCTACCTACCTAGGTACAAGGGTACATGGTAGATTTTTTTCTTTTTTCTTTTTTTTGGAAGTGGGAGGTGGGATTTCTATTTTCGATCCAATAACTGCATTCTCTCATCTCTTATCCAGAGATTGTAGCTTCAGGTAAGCGAACACCTACTATGTACCCAAGGATTGTCAAGGCTCTCACCGGCACTCGGTTTTACATAACCGAGGCCATGGGGTCACTCGTTGTCTAAAATCGCGGTTGGCACTCGGCTGATCAGCATTGATGAGAACCTGGGGTACGCAGTGGCTCTGACTAGCATGTGCAAATGTCATCATAGGTATTCCAAGAATGGTCACATGTGCTTCGTTGTTCTGGAGTGGTAGCGGCTCAACGTCAATACAATCAATAATTTACGTCTATCCGTCAGGGCTTCAATTGGCAATATTCTTCCTTGAAACTTTCAAATAAACAAATGTCCATGATACATGGATCCACAAGTAGCTACGTCAACTGTACTGTTACGTGCCCCTACCGTTCGGTATTTAGATGCTCTTTGGCCGATGCTTTGATTCGGCTTAAGACAGTTCCTTGCCGCGGCTTTATTTCATGGTGTATCTACGCATTGTTTCGGTCTAGCGACTTCTTCGTCGCCCATTGTCTCTTGATGGCTGTTTCCAGCATATTTAGTGGCTCTTTGCATGGTTCTTATGCATGCTCTTATGGTTTTCCTGTTGTGAATCAAAACCCGGAAAATGCATAAATCAATTGATTAAGTAGTGTCTGTAAAAGCTCACCAGTTCATTAGGATACAAGAGTGCAGCATATGAACAGAGAAGCCTCGTAAAGATACAAACATAAACTTACGGTATCTTCTTCTTATTCTACTACTCATGCACAGATCGGGTTGGCGTTTTTCTCCGACCCTCCAGGATGAGGGTGTGCGATCAAGATAGAACAAATTTGACTGCTTGGCGTGTTAGCTACCCTGCATCCAATGTTGTCTATACCTCAGGAGGCAAATAAGGACCCTTCGTCACAATACAGTTGGCTTAATGATGTGCAAGTGAAAGGAAGTCAGTATTTTCATTACTTTTTCTTCATAGAGATCATCATACTGCTTGGGTTTTGTCGACTAAGCAGCGCTCCCTTTCACCATTTTCTAGTTCCGCCCCCGTATCCGTAGCCTCATATGGATTCCTACTTGTCACAAAACCAACATGAACTGATATCAAATGGACTGGTATTCAATCCAACGTGATTCACTGCCTGCGAGCTCCATTAACTCACGGTAAACTCCTGGCCAACTCATATCAACACTTTTCGCCAGATTGGTCATGCTCTGGGCCCAGAGGACGATAGTTTTGTTCTCATTAATCAAGATGGCAATAGGCTCTGTGGAGACCTTGACAAACGGGCATGTGGAGAAAACTCGAATAAAATCATCGTTCATCAAACGAAGACAATCCGACTTAGGGAGGAAGTTAGGGGGGAGGGAAATATCCAACATGTTGAGAGCTGTTGTGTATTGTCGTGTCTGATTTAGTGCAACAGTTGCTGCTGAGATTGGCAGTGCAAGCATTGCTGCCCTAGTACCTGAAGTCTTACATCCGAAGATGTACAGAAGAAGCCAGTGGCAGTGACATCGATAATCAAGGAGGTGTTTCACGGCATCGATAGCACGTTTGTTCAGATCTATGCCACTGAGCACTGTCCTGATGGTGCAATAAACTGCGATTAGATCAGGGGCTTTGTACACAGGATTGTGAAACACGATGTGGTTCCTCACTGAGACATGCTGATGCACTCATCAGCTTATTGTAGAGTTTGTTGCCATAATGCTGAATCATAACTAAGACTGGAACATGGGCAACGGCGTTTCATACCATCGCGACTTTATCTGGCGAGTCTTCAAACTTTAATTTGATTAGCCTCAGAAAGCCAATCTTCCCCAGATCTGAGTATTAGTGCTAGTCAGGGGTTAACGATCGCCATTGGTCACCTTTGTCGCAGACTCACATTCAAAACACAACTAACCTTCACAATGTCTCTCCATCTACAACCTCGCCCACGACGAATGTATCGTCAGAATGTACCGTCTAATTGTTCTCATTATCAGCACCGTAGCTGTATCTGCCAATTGTCCAGATTACGAGAAATTTGCCCGAGAACGCCATGACCCCTCCTCATTCTCGCAGGGTCGCTTTGCGTTTCCGCTTCAACGGCCCACCGAGGACTGTCGCACATTTTCAGTGCCCGTAGTTGAGGATGTGATTTATAAGGAAATGAACCAAGCCATTGGTGATCCAGATCTTTATAGATTATTCTTGAACACCTGGCCGAACACACTTGATACGACAGTCAAATGGTGGGGCGTCTCTGCTGACAACCCTGATGAGGAGGTGAGTTCTCCTTTTCATAACACCAAGGATAATATTCACTGATATATCATTTAGCTGGCCTTTATCACCACAGGTGACATCAATTGCATGTGGATTCGCGATAGTTCTAATCAGCTTCAATCATACAAGTCAATACTCTCTAGGAAGACCTCTCCATCTGACCAGAACAACATCGCCTCTCTCTTCCGCGGAGCCATAAACCTTCAAGCCCGATATCTCACAAAATCACCATTCTGTAACGCCTTTCAACCTCCTCCTGAAGCTAAATTACGCGTAAAAAGGTCTCTTCAGCCCCGTGACACAGTCAGCCCAAAATATGACCCGGATTTTGTTTTCGAATGCAAGTACGAGCTTGACTCTCTCGCCGCTTTCTTACAATTATCATGGGACTACTACGAAGAGACGGGTGACGGCGAATTCTTTGGCAAATTCGGTTGGGTCGAGGCTGTCAAGAAAATCCTCAAAGTTGCGGAGCATATGCAGGAGGGAACATATGACGAGCAAGGCAGGGTCCAGAAACCAGCCTATACATGGCTGCGCAATTCCGATAGTGCCTCAGAAACTGTATCGAACCACGGTCATGGTGCACCTGTAAAAGGCCATATTGGCCTTGTACGCAGCTTCTTCCGACCGAGTGACGATTCTTGCATCTACCAGTACTTTATTCCGGCTAATGCCATGCTGTCACGCTATCTGACTGCGTGCGCAAAGATAATGCGACCTCTCGATGAGAAGCTGGCCAAGGAAATGGAAGCACTGGCGTTTGGTATTGAAGTCGGAATTAACAAACATGCGATTATTCAGCACCCCGTGTTCGGAGAGATGTATGCTTATGAGATCGACGGCTTTGGATCATACAACCTTATGGACGATGCCAATATTCCGTCCCTTCTCAGCATTCCACACATAGGGTTCAAACCAGCCTCCCAACACGTCTATGACAACACGCGCGCCTTTGTACTGAGCCAATACAACCCGTACTACGCACGAGGACCGGTCTTAAATGCCACAGGAGGCCCGCATCTTGGGCCAGGCATGGCGTGGCCTATGGGTCTCATTGTCCAGCTCTTGACTAGCAAAAATGATGATGAAATTATTGATGGTATTCGTCAGCTGATGAACTCAACGAGTGGACTTGGTCTGATTCATGAGACGGTGAACAGCCACAATGACAAGCATTGGACAAGATCTTGGTAAGTGTTATCCCGGAAGCAGAAGCCAAATTGGATGAATACTTATATGAGATGCCTAGGTTCTCGTGGGCCAATGGCTTGTTTGGCCAGCTGATTTTGGACTTGTATAAACGAAAACCGATATTGATAGCCAGAAGCTACCAGGATATCGAGAGTAAATGATGCCAATATTTATGTAGAATGTTCGCGATGGGCAAACTTCAATTCTTAGTTTTGAGATAAGCTTCTTGAACAAACAACATATTGAACCTATTCATAGTCTGGGTTTGGCTTTACCCGGCATATTATGATATTCAGTCTGTCACCACCACATTGACTGTGATTGTATAGGTATTTGTTTTATGTACCAAGCAAGTGCAATAATGATATCGATAGCAGTGGTTTGTTTCATCCCATCATAACTTTCAAATCGCTATTTACAATGCTAATGTAAACCAAAGTGCTACTCCCGGACGCATCCTAATTCTCTAAAAGAAGCATGCCGCATTTAACTCAAGTCGAACCCTGCTCCTGACTGCACAGCGTAAAGCAACTTCTCACGAAGAGTTATCTCTGAAGTATATCTCGGCAGCTTGAGCAGGTTCACACATGTACTCGTACTTGGCAGTCTTTCCTCATCTGTTCCTCCATCGCGAATGCTGAATTTGGGCCTCAGCTGTGAGAAACCGAGTAGAGGAGCTCGTGGAGTTGAGCTGACATACTTCAGCACATCACGGCGTTGAGCATCTGTAAACCCACGCATGACCTTCCAAAACAGCTTAATGGTGTCATGTTCTTGGCCGTCATCGCCAATTTCGTATAAGCCGCTGTAAATGGTGTTTTGACGGAGATCCTCAATATCAATCTCGGATGAGTCGCCGCCCACAAGGCGCTGCAGCTCTGACTGATTGAACATGGACAGCCAAGACGGGCGGATGATAGATCGCAACCCGCGAAGAAAAGCTGAGGTCTGGGGATACGGCTGATTCACCAGGCGGTGGCGAGCCACATACGAGATGTATAGTAGGCGTTTGTCGTTCGTAACGGGGGTTTGATCGCCATTGACCACTAGTTTCTTGGAGACAGTCTTGACTGGATCACCAGGGCGTGAGACTTGGTCTTCGATAGTGAAATCGATTCCCAACTCGGAAATGTCCCCTGGATAATTCTTGAGTCGCAGCATGCCATTGTAAAGCCCCTCGTCCATGTCTCGAAGGTCGTTTACACTGCCTTTGTAACTGTTTTCATCGTTGGGTCCTGCTGATGCCCACTTGAGTAGGAAAAAGCCAGCAAAGGTCAAGTCAACGAGGATGCCCTCGTACATACATTTACCCACAATCCTGCCAAGGAATTCAAATCGTCGCAGTAAGTTTGTCATCATATCTCGAAATTCGCTGCCGAGTTCTGAAATTCCGGCTATACGCATTTCTTCGCGAAGAACGTCGATGGCTGTGGGATCAGGGAACAGAAGTCCCTTTTCGTTTGAAGTAAACATGCCTCTACCATGATCTGCACCAAACGCTTCTGTCGTTACACTGATCAGAAACTCCTTTGTAACACCCCCTCCATCGATGCCAGCCTCAGCAGCACCGAACTGGTCAACAAATGTGATCTGGATCGGGTCCTTCAGACCTTCGCCTATTTCGTAAAACTCCTTATAAGCGTCTTCGAAGATACTGTTTCGCGAAATCTGTGCGTGATGTTTTGCAAAGGGGCCTCCAAAAGGAGATTGGCTGTTATCTCCTCTCTGCTCCCGATCCAGTTGAATAAACTGACGAAAGATCTGAACACGAGTTTCGAAGGGAACTGCGAATGGCATGTGCTTTAAGACCTCGAGCTTGGGCCCCATTTCTGCTAGACGGCGCTCCCTCTGACTTCGAACTTGCTGGGCTTTCAATCGCTCGAGTCTGGCGTGTCGTGACAATCGCTGGCCAGCAATGGTCGAGTAAAAGCCTGGACCACTTCCATATTCGCTGTCCATGTCCTCGTCACTGTCGTCGGAATCTTCATCGATTTGTCGCTTTTCTTCGGCAATAACAGCGCTTACGAAGTCTGACTGGTCCAGTTTTGAGGTCATAAGCCAATGGTTTGTGGGCAGGAATTGCTTTCTCGAATCTCTCTCGTACAGCATTTTCATAGCCACTGTCACGATGTTTCGCAAGCTGTCAATGTCTAGTCTTGTTGGGCTCTTCGTGGGCGAAGACAATCCTGACCCTTGATTCGTTGCTGAAAGTTGTCCAGAAGCGAAGTAGGAGTCCATGCGATATTTGGAAGCCGCCTCCAGATCATCGCGGGATTTGGAGAGTTCTTGTGCTTTGTAGTGAAGGGTAAAGGCCGTATTCTTGAGAAAGTTCGTCAGCATTTTGACGTCTTCTAGCGAGAGGCTGCAAGATCGAATGCGGGATGTTGATGGGTTTTGCTCCATGATCCTGGGGTCGATCCCACTGAAGAAGTCCTCGTCGTCGCTCAGACGAAGGATAAAGATATAGAGCTCCAGAAACAAAAGTGCGATTCGCCAATCCTGTTCCTCTTCCGGCGAACTTGAGGTTCCCGACGTGACACCCAAATATCTGCGAAGAACATTGAGCGGCGGTTCTGACTCTTTCCTCAGCTTTCGGAAAACCGCTGTTTGCCTCATAATTTGCCAGAGAAATTTTATTGTTGGTACATCACCAGAGGGTGTCGGTATTTCCTTGAGGAAGAGTTGCATTCGAATGTCGTCGCTGTTTGCAGGAAAACACCGAAGCAAGGTCAAGATGTATCCAGCCAAGAAGCTTGTACTCTGGTACTCTTGCTGCGAAGATCCCGCCAAGTTGGTGGAGAATTCATGCAATATCTGTACAATACCATTGCTGTCCACTAGGGACATCAATTTAGCAGTGATATAAGGATCAAGTGGTGGCACTAGAGGCTCTTCGGAGTCATTATCGTCTCCGTCTGCTATCTTTGCCGACAAACGAATGCTGATAGTGGAAGAGAGGGCAGATAATTGGGTATACAGTGTCTCCAAAACACCAGAGTCATGGTTATTGTTGTTACTAAAGCGGCTCAAATCGATAAAATGGGCGAGCTGCCAGAGTTGAGCATCTTCAGAATGATTTTGGCCCGAGGGAAGCGATAGACCTGCAACTATCGCTTTCGATAAATGGGAGAGGGTTACTGTATTGGACATGGTGGAAATGTGGTTCTCGAAAAGGTGCAAGTTATTAGTGGCCAGGAATGAAAAGGCGAAGGCATGATAGACTTGTGAAGTCCCTAGAAAGCGTTAACGGAGTTCCAAAATTTGTGTGATCAAAACAAACCTTCTTGTGAGAACGTTCCCAACGGCCTGGAGATGGCTTCAAGTACAATATCTTGCCATTGCCCACCAAGCTTTTCAACCTGACATAGCCCGGCAACAACTTTATAGTAACTGTCGATTGCAGGAAGGATTAAATCTGGATGTTTCGTAACGATGCGAAGAACAAGCTTAAAAAGGAGGTGGGTATCGCCAGAAAGATCTCTGTGTACATTAATTAGACAATGGCAAAACGAGACCTCTTGATAGACGCAATCCCACATACCCTATTGATAATGACTTATCTAGTGCTTGTGAAAGAAGTTGCACGAGTCGTCCTACTCGTGATGGATGCACTGATGATGGGGCAATCGCCTCGAGATCCACAGACTCGGTATCGTGCGCATAAAAAATAGCTCGTTGTATGTCGTCATCTCGCAGTGTGAAGAATGATAGAAGTAGTGTGAATGCTTCAGGAAGCCTTTCGAAAACGGTTTTCCCAGACTCAGGTTTATACAGAGCATCAAACGTGCTCCTCTGGGACTCTTTTAAGTCTGATCTTGTCTTGTAGCCCCTCCATATTCTCTGTATCTTGCCAGCAGCCTTTAATCTTGTTCGCTCAGCCTGTCGTTTCTCACGCTCGGCTTGTGCATTTGATACTGTCTTGGTGGTGTTCGAAACCGCCGATGGTGACCACGAGGTATTCGCAAAAGGATTTCCGGCAGCACCGCTAAGGTTGACATTTCGAGGGCGTCTCGAGTTGCCTGTGAATGTCGAGAACATGATTGTGATGAGGGAGTGACGGTACGAAGGGCGAGGAGAGTTTTGAGTTCAGTTATGAAAATTATCTAAGCAAAAAGACCATAATTGAGCAGATAGCTAGCTCATGTGCCGTCGACGTTGTCGTAAAGTCGTTTCGCTCCAGCTTCTAGAATATTCAGCTGGAAGCTCAGTCAGCGATGGACAGCCTGACCTATTTTAGATATTATTCGCCCGAGGCCGCGTTCGGAGTTTGGAGATGTTTTGGTGGGGATGGGTTTCGAGGTGACCTCACCTGAGGTACCCAGAGCCGGGATTGCGATAAGATAAGAGCACTTTGGTTGAGCAGATGGGTAACACGCAAATGCGAGATGCTATGACCGCATGGGAGTACGATTATGCGCCAATCGCGGAGAAACCATTCGAAGGTGCCTTCAAATGTTTCTGCAAGAAGCCTTTTATGAGTTGGTCGGGTCTATTACGTGGCATGCGAAATTAATTTGAAATGCTCTAGTCGCGAGAAAAGTTTGCCTAATGGAGAAATGTACTTGATAGACTTATGACCTACAGAGCCTGATATAAAATGAAGTAGCAGTTAAATACTCGGGCACTGTAAAGCTAATCACTTATATCTGCCTATGTGTACTGCTTTAGAATAGATTTATTAGATCCGCCTTCTTCTAAGGCCGAGAATGGTTGGGAATATTTGGACAAAATCATATCTTAGAACTTGAACTCTGTCGGCTTCGTAAGTTCATGCCAGGTTCATATTATCAGTTGTCCGAGCAGAACCCATGTTTGTCTGACTACACAACGGGTTGGAATTTATAAAAATTGCGTGATATACCTTCCCATAGCCCTGAGTACATGTCAGAATGGTTCTGGGGCTGAGACGATCTAGGTATCATTCAACTAGGTATATACTCAGTACCTTATCTGGGTATGAAACGAGAGGAAATTTTGTGTTCGCCTGTCTCATATTAGTCGTAACTCTCAAGGTCACTTTTTCATGTGACACCCAGAAATTATTTCATCAAAGGAAAAGGAACCTTAGCCTGAAGAACAGCACGTTCGTCGAGTTCATGCGCCTCAATAAGAATGGTGCCTATCTTTGGCGGTGAGGGTACCAAGCATCAGTTTGATGCATGGCATTTTGGCTCTAGAGTGCCTAGCATGAGGTTCATATGCACGTTGCTTTTTCAATGATACGCCAGCCAAAACGTGACAAGCAATGTTGTTCTAACTCTTCAAGGGTTGTGGGTAATATCTGTTGGGAAATACCTAAAGTTATACATAAACCAAGGCAAGGCTTGTGTAATTCGTATGATGATACGCCCCCCAGCCCCACATGCCTTGTTGTGTTGGCTTTCTAAGATCGTTTTTAAGCACGAGACACGGCGCAGATAACTCGTCATAATCAATGTTCACAAATACAAGCAATAAAATGAATCGTTTTCTCGCACAGTCTCCGTTGCATTACAGACCAGTGACAGGCTGGGCCGTTTGCTAGCTTCAACAGCGTGGCATGGCGTGGCTACCCTTCCAACCTAATGGCTGACAAAAATTTGACGGAACGGTTTGCCTTCTTCAGCCCGGGAGCGCCGCATGTACCTTGGCCACTGCCGAGATGGTAAGAGTAGGGCACGTGCCCCCGCATCTTATCAGAAGGTAGTGGGCTTGTGCACATAACTTTGTTAGTGAGAGACATATGCACTACCCGATTACCTATCACGACCAGTTGGCAGATACCCCACTTCCTCAACATGCTTCTCATGGCAGGTGTGAGGGCAGGTTCACTCCTCCCCCTCCACCATGACCAAATTAGTACGTACCTTAGCCTTAGGTCTGGTACAGTGCAACCAAGCCAAGGAAAGGAAAGGAAGGCTAAGCAAAAAATATTCTATCACGACCGAAATTTCTCTTTCTTCTTTCCTCAACCACGACACCAACCTTATTACACAACCCAAAAACCCATAAAAGTCGAGTCAGTCCAGAGGTACGGTCTTCGTACTATTTCTCTGTTTCTGCTCACTTCATTTCCACTCGGAACAAAAACACAAAAAAAAACTTGAAAAAACCCCAAAAAACGCAACCCATCACCCCCTCATCTCACGACCTACCCTCTCTCTTTGTCTCTCTCGCGACACCGCTCGAGTGACTTTTTCCTCCTTCGACGACTTCTTTCATCCTGAATCTTTGAGTTTTTCTACACTCAAAGACTTGATCTCGTCACGGTCGCTTCGCTTTGTTCGTTGCACCGTCTTCTTTGTTCGCTCAAGGTCCAGTACCAAGCGAACTTATCCATTATCGGCTTCTTCATAAACAGGTACGTTGAACCCTGCCTCTTCTCCTGCCATTTCTCCTCCCATGCTCATGAAACTTTTTTTTCTTTACTTTTATCCCCGGCAAAACTCAACATCGTCATCATTCACACAAGCGCTTGCTTGAATTATTGCTAACTGCTGCTCACTGCAGGTCTATACCAACTAGAAAACCCGATATTCACAATGGCCGCCAACGCTGCTCCCGGCGCTGTTGACCAGCTCGCCAACGACCTCAACAACACCTCTCTCAACGGCAGTGACGCTAAGGCTCCTGCTGTCGACACTGGTGTCGCTGCCTCAGCTGACGATGCTGCCGCTCCCACCCCCACCTCGGCTGCTCCTCACCCCCAGAACTCTGCTTCTCTCTACGTTGGCGAGCTTGACCCCTCCGTCACCGAGGCTATGCTCTTCGAGCTCTTCTCTCAGATTGGTGCCGTCGCCTCTATCCGTGTCTGCCGTGACGCCGTCACCCGCCGCTCCCTTGGCTATGCCTATGTCAACTACAACGCTACTGCTGATGGCGAGAAGGCTCTTGAGGAACTCAACTACACCCTGATCAAGGGCCGCCCCTGCCGTATCATGTGGTCCCAGCGTGACCCTGCTCTGCGCAAGACTGGTCAGGGCAACGTCTTCATCAAGAACCTTGATGTCGCCATTGATAATAAGGCTCTTCACGACACCTTTGCTGCCTTTGGCAACATTCTGAGCTGCAAGGTTGCTCAAGACGAGAACGGCAACTCCAAGGGCTATGGTTTCGTTCACTACGAGACTGATGAGGCCGCTTCCCAGGCTATCAAGCACGTTAACGGTATGCTTCTCAACGAGAAGAAGGTTTACGTCGGCCACCACATTCCCAAGAAGGATCGCCAGAGCAAGTTCGAGGAGATGAAGGCCAACTTCACCAACGTCTACGTCAAGAACATTGCCTCTGACGTTACTGAGGATGATTTCCGCCAGCTCTTTGAGAAGTACGGTGATGTCACCTCTTCTTCTCTCGCCCGTGACCAGGAGGGTAAGAGCCGAGGTTTCGGTTTTGTCAACTTCACCACCCACGAGAGCGCCTCCAAGGCTGTCGATGAACTCAACAACAAGGACTTCCACGGCCAGGATCTGTACGTTGGCCGAGCCCAGAAGAAGCATGAGCGTGAGGAGGAGCTCCGCAAGTCTTATGAGGCTGCTCGCCTGGAGAAGGCCAACAAGTACCAGGGCGTCAACCTCTACATCAAGAACCTCGACGACGACGTTGACGATGATAAGCTCCGCCAGATGTTCGCTGAGTTCGGTCCTATCACCTCTGCCAAGGTGATGCGTGAGACCCCCACTGAGGGTGACGAGGACAAGAAGGAGGAGAAGGAGGATGATAAGGAGAAGGAGAACCAGGAGGAGCCCAAGGAGGAGGCTAAGGAGGAAGCCAAGGAGGGCGAGGAGGCAAAGGACGACAAGAAGACTGATAAGAAGACTGACAAGAAGCTCGGTAAGAGCAAGGGCTTCGGATTCGTCTGCTTTAGCAACCCCGATGACGCTACCAAGGCTGTCGCTGAGATGAACCAGCGCATGATTAACAGCAAGCCTCTGTACGTCGCTTTGGCCCAGCGCAAGGATGTCCGAAAGAGCCAGCTTGAGGCTAGTATCCAGGCTCGCAACCAACTCCGTATGCAGCAGGCCGCCGCCGCCGCCGGAATGCCTCAGCAGTACATGCAGCCCCCCGTCTACTTTGCTCCTGGCCAGCAGCCCGGCTTCATGCCTCAGGGTGGCCGTGGTGTCCCCTTCCCTCAGCCCGGCATGGGAATGCCTGGTGTCCAGGGTGGCCGCCCTGGTCAGTTCCCTTACCCTCAGCAGGGTGGCCGTGGTGCTGTTCCCCAGCAGATGCCTCCCATGTACAACATGCCTGGCCAGTTCCCTCCCCAGTTCGGTCAGCCCGGTACTCCTCAGTTCATGGCCGCTATGCAGGCTCAGCAAGCTGCTCTTGGTGGTCGTGGCGCTCCTCAGGGTGGCCGCGGTGGCCCTCAGGGCATGCCTGGTGTTCCTCCCATGGCTGGTGGCATGCCAGGTTTCCCTCCTAACAACCGTCAGCAGGGTGGCCGTGGTGGACCTAATGCTGGACGCAACGGCAACGGACCTCAGGGTGGTCGCGGTGCCGAAGGTGCTGGTCCTAACGTGCTCCAGCAGCAGCTTGCTGCCGCCCCTCCCGCTCAGCAGAAGCAGATTCTGGGTGAGCTTATCTTCCCCAAGATCCAGGCCATCAACTCCGACCTTGCTGGCAAGATCACCGGTATGCTTCTGGAGATGGACAACGCTGAGCTTGTCAACCTGTAAGTTAACCTGTTTGAACCCATTCACGATCAACAACTAACATCTGTGACAGTATCGAGGACGACGCCGCTCTGAAGGCCAAGGTTGAAGAGGCTCTTGCTGTCTACGACGAGTACGTCAAAGCTCAGGGCAACGCCGAGGGTGGTGAGCCCAAGAAGGAGGAGGAGACTAAGGCTTAAGCCATCCCTGACTTCCTTCAATTTCTATCATTTCCTTTTTTTTCATGGTTATCTGACTGGGCAACACCCTCAAATGGAACGACGAACGCCTCTATAAGGCAATTTATGGAACAACCAGCAACGAAACATGCTTTACGACCTTGCGTTACCCAATCTGAGGGGGCGCATTATGTACAGATAGACTTGGTTGCTATTTCTTCTCAGGAAGGGAGACTCAAAAGTTTGGGGACTTTACGGTGGCTGGCTCCTATTGCGAACCGTCGCTTGCTTACAGCAACGGCGTCGGCGCTTTTGGGAGAACCCACCAGGACGGCGTTGACGGATTTCTGACACTCTGGCTGTTGGCCTATACCCCCCTACCAATGGTCCTCGTTTGCAGGCATGATCAACGCAGAGGTTTTATGCGGTTAGGGTTTCTAATGAAAGAGATATGTTCAAGAATATCATTGTGCACCTGTAGTCGTGATTGACCACGGTGACTTGACGTGAGAACCAGAGACATATGAATAGTGATGCTATTTTGTAAAATGAACCTATAACTAAACGCTATTCATGATATACATAGAAATATGCCAGCGTAAAAATACCCAACGCCAGCAACCAAAACACCTGTTTTGTGTCCAACAAGCAAGAGACTACGGCCCAACCCACAAGTGATAAACCATCTGAAGCAAAAAAAAACAGGAAATAGACAAACCGAAGAAGATCCAGTGAGGATTCTGGTTTTCCCCCGTTCGCAATTTCCCTAGATGGCGTTCACGACAACAGTATCAGGTCTGTCGTCGATAGCATACCTTTTGCTCGGAACGCTGCCAAACAGGGTTTCCATGACTTTGCCTTTCTGTTGTTTCCTGACGTCCCCGAGGTAGGCACTTACATCGCTCAGACCACGGATTTGGTCTTCCAGAGTGAGTGTTGTTGAGTTGACACCACGAACAAGAGGTGAGACCAACTTGCTGCGAAGTGTTTCGAGAGATGCTTTCAGAGTCAAGAGCTTTCCATTGTGCTCAACAAGGATTCCCTTATTGCGAACCGTCTTCTCACGAACATCGCGCAACAGCAGACGATTCTGCTCGAATTTACGTAATTCGGCAGCTCTCGTACCGAGGAGCCGTGTCCAAAGGCTAGACAACATATCGGCGTGAAGTTCTTCCTGTGCAGACGATTCGCGGACGACGGTGCGTGCGAGGTTGAGGAAGTGTTGGTCCACAGCTTCAAATAGGGCGAATAGGGTGACACTATGCTGTAGCTCGGTTTGGATAGAATCTTCGAGAACAGAGAGAAATTCGGTAAAGAGAAGCTGTACCATGCGCTGCTCCCTCTGTGGGTTTGAGAGACCAAAGACGTGGCTGGTCAAGCGACCAAGGGTAGTGGGGGAGCCTGAAGCGTCCTCGAGAACATGTGCTTGGGAGAGCAGGTTATGGATGTTGTCGTAGGCCGAAGATATAGTTGAAGGCGAAGGGGAAGACTGGAGGCGATTGAGATGCATTTTCGCCCAGTCCATGACGTTGAGAATGCTGCGAAATGTTAGAACATTAAACTGTGTTTGACTAGGAGAAGACTTACCCATCAATATCACCGTCAACTCTGGCAAAAAACTTGGTCATTTCGATTGCCAATGTTTTCATGGTTTCACTGAGAGCATCTAGATCTGCCACAATTCTAGGTGCGTCTCGCATATCGCTCGTACGTACACTCTCGCCGAGATCCCAGACAGCAACACTAGTGGCTTGTAAATCATGAACTTGAGCGACAGCATGCTCAGAGTAATAGATGAGAGGCTCGAAGGAGCGAGCGAGCCCTGCAACCTTGACAAGGTCGCCAACTGGGCGTGGAGCAGCGGGCTGTAAGAGAGATTTAAAGAGAGAAATAGAGAAGAAGGCAACAAGAATGGTGGTGAACATTGTTGACCATGTTCGTGTAAGGGCTTTATAGTGGTCACGGACGAAGTTGATAGCAGTCTCAATAGGCTCAGTGCGATGCTGAACTTCAGCGCGGACAGCGAAGCGTATATCTGATATGCGTTAGACATATGGGATAGAGGCACACTGTGACCTCACTTACAATTGTCCGGCGGCGTTTCGTGTAAACTCAACTCTCTTGAAGGGCTTATCTTCTCTTGGAGTTGAAACTGAAGGGTAGGGTCATCCATCTTCTTGGGACTTACACTCCTGCCTTTGCCCGGACTCTGGCTTCCCTTAGGTAACCTCGTCCTGATAGCTCGCTCGAGGACCCCATCGTCTTCACTGTCATCTAATTCAGGCGAGCTCTCCCTTAGAGTGCTCATGCCCCGATGCAGAAACTCTTGAGGAGCTCTCCAGAAACCACTACTCCGGTCTCCGTTTCCCAGTCTTCGCCACGCTGGTGGAGAGTACCCACCCACGGAAGCGGTCTCCGAATCCTCGGGATCCCCTTCTGTCGTTGCTGCTACGCTGCGGTGAGCTGAGTGTTGAGGCAGTGATGGACTTGGTGGGAGATCGAAATCCTGTAAGCTGGCGTCGAGACCTTCGAGGGGATCCATTGTCGTGGGAGTGTTTGATTGGTGACGAGTCTTGAGGTGAGTCTCGACGACGACGATATTCTACTTCTTGAAATTCAAGTTGTTTTTGCTTCTCCAAAAGGAGACGTTGCTGCTGAGCCAGTTGTTGTTGCTGGTAATGACGACGTTGCGCAAGGACGATATCCTGACCAGAGATGACGAGTTGCTGTTGATCCTCGAACACAAGGCCAGTTGTGGCAAATGGCGGCTCCGGTAGAGTCTTTTCAGCTTTGGCTGGTTGCTGGCGATCTGCCGGGTCTCCAAATATTGGCCGTAATATTGATGCCAGAGATGGTAATGGGATACCCAGATTAGGAAATCGGAAGGCCAGAAGACGAGGAACGTAGATTATAGCAAAGATAAGGAGGAGGCCGACGGTGATGAGATATGTGCTGGGAGCAATGGTGATGCTGACGAGCGAGACGTTGTTATTTACAGTTAAGAAGGAATTCATAGAGACGACAGGATGGGCTGAGTCACTACTGCAGCTTTTCTCTCTTTCTCCTTCTCGGACTGTCTTGTCTTGTCTTGTCTTGTCTTTGTGTTTAACGTAAAGAAGGTTACCGATTTCAGAAACGGTTTGTGAGGTTAATCCAATGCTTGTTTGATGTGGTATGTTATGTTACTGTAGTGAGGAGAGGGGGGCAAATAGAAGCTCAGGAACAAGGTTTCCAACAGGTATGCAAGGATGATGTTTGGGTGCATAGAAGGAAAGAAGAAGAGCGTTGGATGGGGAGTCACAGGTAGGCACTGACTGCGCTGTAAGGTACCTTGACCGACCTGCCTGAGGTGGGGATGAAAAAGGAAAGGAAGGATGGAAGGAGTCAGTCAAGAACGGGAACGAAGGAGAGACATATGAAACACAAGCCGATATTCAATTGCTACATTTGACTAAAACGATATTGATGCACATCACTAACACACATTCACTCACTCACTCACTTACTTAACCTCACTTGCCTCACTCATGCATTCACAGACTCCACCTCCAAAACCCGAAATCAACGAGGTTGGGCCCCCCTTCCCCCCTCGATACACCGCATAACACCAAATCAGGCACCGCCAACCGTGCAGA
>JAALXK010000438.1:0-17243 GCA_012977745.1 Fusarium anguioides | reverse complement strand
CTCTCTACCCCTATACTTAATCATGCCTGCTATCGAACAAGAAGCCTCCGCGTCCATCGCGCCTCCAAAGTCAACTCCTACTTTCGACCCCAAGGATGTAACTGTCATCTTTGTCCTCGGCGGTCCGGGCGCTGGTAAGGGTACCCAGTGCTCCAAGCTTGTCTCCGACCACGGCTTCTGCCATCTCTCGGCCGGCGATCTTCTCCGCGCTGAGCAGGAGAGGCCCGGCTCCCAGTATGGAGATCTCATCAAGGACTATATCCGAAACGGTCTCATCGTCCCCATGGAGGTGACCATCGCCCTGCTCGAGAATGCCATGGCTGCCGACCTCAAGGAGAAGAACTCGCAGAAGGGCCGTTTCCTCATCGACGGGTTCCCCCGCAAGATGGACCAGGCTGTCAAGTTTGAGGAGACTGTCTGCCCCGCCAAGCTCGTTCTCTTCTTCGACTGCCCCGAGGAAGTCATGGAGTCTCGTCTCCTTGAGCGCGGCAAGACCAGTGGCCGTGCCGACGACAACGCTGAGAGCATCCGCAAGCGCTTCCGCGTTTTCATCGAGACCAGCATGCCCGTGGTTGATAAGTTCGACGAGGTTGGCAAGCTTCTCAAGCTCGATGCTACACCTCATCCCGATGAGGTCTATGCCAACACCGAGAAGGCCCTTGCCGAAAGGTTGGGTTCTGACTTTTAGCGATAGAGCGGTGCAAATCGAATTGCGTTGCATGTGCTTGGGAGGAGATGTCTCGGAGTCGGGCCTTATAAAAATAAAAACCACTAATATTGCTGTTGCCAAACTTACAAAGACGAACACTTTGCGTATAGAACGATAATAGAATACTATTGATTATACCGTATAGGGGATGCCCTAAACTAGTTTATTTCTCTTGGTGTTACTATGTAAAAACTCGCCCAAAGTCAATTACTTGCTCACTTAAAGGGTATATCTAACTATCATTACCAAAGTCTAGCGCTTACAATACTAGCCATCATGCCCTTCACAATTTCCTCGGGTCCTGACAGACTTGATACAATCAGTTGTCATCATACATCTTCATCAAACCAGCCTTAATATTCGTCATTTGGTTTCTGTGCATTCGTTCCCGATTCTCCAATGCTGCGACACGCTCTTGCAAGGCCACAATCTTCTCATCCTTGGCCTTCAGACTTGCCCGTGCAGAATCACGTCCCAGAACAATCCCCTTGGTACGGCGTTCTGCAGTAGCTAGAATACTCTTTACAGACGAAAGAACATTTGAGTCGATCTTCTCGCCTCGTAAGAGATTCATAACTTCGTCTGTCACATCAAAGCTGGTCTCTGGAGGGCTGCTTTGCGGGGGTTCCTGTACTCCTGAAGAGGTCTTAGAAGGCGTCGTGTTGGCTGAAAGGGTCGCAGAAGACATTGTATCACTGTATCGTGAGGAGGTATCTTCAAATGACACTTGTTTCTGTCTCTTGGATTCGCTGGTCGGAAACAGTGTGCGCGAGACAGAGGGTGTTGGTAAGCCTGAAATAACGTCGGTAGAGCGAGTAGTGTTAGGAGTGGTAAATCGCCGCTGGGCAGCCTTCTCGGCGCTTTTGTCTGCTATATCGGCCATCTGCCTCTCTTCTTCCGATCCTATATCACTGAACTCGTCTTCCTCCTCTTCAAAAACATCCCTGCGTCTCTTGGACGACCCGCGGCTGGGTGTCTCGACAGCTGCCGTTTGCTTTGGGAGATCTGAAGCATGGATTCGATTTCTCAAGGACTTTGGCAGGGGAGTATCTGGTTCGGATTCTTCTCCAGACTCTGTGCTATCAGCCGAATCCTCGTCACTCTGTCGCCGACTAGGAGTGACTTGGTAGCCATACGACACAAGAGACTGCTGGGTCATGGGCGGTGGTTCGGACCTGATAGAATCACTGCCACTTCGGGATGCCTTGAAACCGGACTCACGTACTTTAGCCTCGTCGCGCCAAAGGAAGAAATTGCAGTCATCACATTTCCAGAAGAGCTTGCCGTTGTTTGGTCCAGACTTCTTGACCTCTCTTAGAGTAGCTTTTTGACGGGGCTCACAATTGCCTATAAGGTGTTAGATATTGAGCACTGAAAGAATAACGTTGCAACTTACACCACCAGTGACCGTCGCTGTAGCGGCCTTTGGGCATGCGCTTCTTCTGTGATATGGGCGTTTGGGGGTCTTTTCGAAACTTCGACCGTGGTGTCGACACCATGATGAAGATGTCGTTGGCGTAGCAACCAGGGATACAGATAGAAAGAGGCGGTATTTGAAGTGGTAGTGAGATGTAAATATCTCCTTTACAACCAAAAAAGTGATGTCAAGGGAGGATACGTCAACAGGGAAGCAGGAGCTGCCGTTGAAGTAAGTCTAGGATAGGTCGGTACCTGAACCCATGCGGGGTGCAAGCAGCTGAGCTGAGGTAAAGAATGCATAATGTGAGAGGCTGGTACAGTTGAACCAACCATGTTCTTTCACATCAACCACAACCAAACAAGGATATTATTCGTTCTCTGTCGCCGTAATAATCACATATATATCCTCATCATTTCTTTGTTTTATGCCATAGAATCTTACCAGCTGCCATCAATTGCTTACCTACCTAGTCTAGGTACCTATGTAGCAAAGATACAGCGCATATAATCAGAACAGTGAACTTATGAGGCAAAGAATGAAGAGTATTTATAGGAAACATTCGAACTACCATTAAAATTAGTATTAGCATGCACTACCTAGCTTCTACGGAATACTATCTTCGTTAATGGCGTCCCTACACCCTGTCCATACGTCCAACTGCCGATTCCCCCTGTTCAGCTCCTGGCACAACCCTGAGAACTGCAGACATATCATGACCATCGCAGACAACAATAATCGATATTCAATGAAACTCTATATTGACCAGAATTAAAGTAAGGGTTAGCACTGTATTGATATTGAGCCGACATTCTGGAGTGATCAATACACAACTCCATCACGTGATCAGTTGCTTGCTTCTTAATCGTCGCCTGACTTTTGTCATGACACCCTCACACCCCAATATCATTCCACTTTACTTTCCTATTTACAGACTTCAACGAATTAGCTGTCGTGGCTCAACTGGCTTTCAGTCTAACATCATATTTGTTCTTCTACTACTTCATCCAGAGCAATTTCCCAATCGGTTTCACTCAATGGCTTCTCAAATGTCCCTCTTATCCGGGCGCTTCCTCGCTTCGGCCTCAAAATTCACTCCTCGCACGTCTCCTTCTTTGGCTATCCAATGCAATCGTTCATACTCTTCACAACCTCCGAGGTCCCGTCGCAATGATGAGGTCAAATTCTGGCCTTTCTTGGTAGTCATTTTGGTGGGAACTGGGGGTTACGTTGCCCTTGTCAAACGTCGCAATGGTGAGTCTGAGGTTTTTATATACATTCATCATGTACATCTCATGTGAAGGGACTGCAATTTGAACCTATCTTGTCATGCTTATTGCCCCTTTAACTCTGTATATGTCTTGCGTTCTTCATACTGACTCAGTCAGGACGGATACATAACCCAGATCCTCATAAAAAGTTCACCTCGTCTTTTTAATATTCCCAAATCTATTGGAGGAATCAAGACAATAAAACATGTACAATATCAAACCTCACAGCCTTCATTTCACACACACTCACATCCCAAATCTGCATCTGTTTGTAACATGCATTCATTTTTTGATTCTATATTGAAGAAGAGTGCCGTGACACCATCTTCATCTTCGCCTCAATGCTGGGAAGATAGAAGACCAATATGCTCATGAAACCGGCTACGCCATTCGCAACCCTTCGTTCGCTGGATTCTCTCACTCTCATGTGCCCAACGATGTATTAACACAAAGCAGGTATAACAATATCCCTCATTCCCAGAAAAAAGCCCACTCGTTTTGCTTCCCCACGACTGCTCTAGTCTTGTTTTTTCGTCGTACTTATCCTGGCATTTCCCTTTTCGCTGCATTGCCTCGTCTAGTCGTCATCTTCCGTCCTCTCCCGAGGCTCTCGGGGTTCACGGGGCTCGCGAGGCTCCCGGTTCTGGTTCTGTCGGCGTCGGCCACCATCCTGGTTGCCGCTCACGCCGGCGTTAGCGACCTTGCGCTCCAACTCTTGGATCTCACGCTCCTTCTGGGCCTTGGCATTGGCCTGCTCCTGACGCAGGACGCCTAGGACGTTTTGCAGAGTTGTTCTCCAGTGGTCGACTCGGTTGGCCAACTCCTGGTACTGCTTCTGACCAAAAACACGGTATGTGACCTTGTGGACAAGGAACTTTTGGCGTTGCTGAGAAAGCTTACCTTCCACAAGGCCAGCACGGATCACGTCAATTGCCCACATCTCGATCTCATTCTCGGGAATCTGGAGGGCCTTGGTGATCTTGGAGTACTCGATCTCACGGCTAGGGGTAGAGGCGGCCAAGCTGGAGAAAGTCAGGAGGCGCATCTTGCGGTGGAGCTTCTCGTGGTCCAGCTTCTCCTTCTCGACCCATCCCTGGTGCTCATCGTTGAAGTCGTTGTAGTCCTCAAGATCCTGCTCAGCGAAGATGTCAAGGAGTTGGGAGTAGACGGGGTGTGAGTCGCTGAGGGCCTGGACACTGGGAATGCCCCGAAGGTCTTGGAACAAGAAGTGGTTGTTGGAAGTGAGAGCCTTCTTGACAGCACGGAGGGATAGTCGCTGGGCCTCCTCGGAGGAGATGTCATCGCCGTCGAATGTTCGGAGAGCCTTGACGACGTATTCGTAGGCTTGTCTATCAGGTTATCAGTATGCCGTTCAACAAAGCAATTATAAGGCCACTGTCTGCGGACATCTGGTACTGCTTGGAGCCAGGTTCCGAGTCGCAAACAGCAACTCTTTCGCACACCATGAATCGAGGGCACAACTTACTGTTCCTCGCCGGCCTCAATGGCAACTTCGGCAACCTCCTCGTAAATCTTTCGCTGGAAATCGGCATCAGTGCCCCAAGCAGCGAGCCACTCGGGCAGCTTGTCGAGGTATGTGCGCAGGCTCTCGAACATTCCATGAGCCCTCAAAAACTTGAGGATCTCCATAAACACTCGGGCGCGGACGGGATCCGTGGGGTCGAGCAAGTTGAAGACGGTGGTCAGGGCGTTGAGTGACAGGCCGGCGCCGTGGACGGGAGAGTTGAGGAGAGGCTTGGCAAAGGTGGTGCAAAGAGTGGGCAGGAACTTCTTGGGGTCGGAGGACATCAAGACCAGATGGGTCATGAGGTTGGAAGCGGCGGTATACTCCTTCTCAGGGACAGTGTTAAGGGCCCCGGAAGCAGAGACCAGCTTGGAGATAACATCCTCTTGAGAAGGGGGCTTCTCCTGGCCCAGAAGCTGCTTGGCATCCTCAGCCTTGAGGTACTCGGCCATTTCGGTAGCGAGATCCTCGAAGGATCCATCGACAAAGACCAGAGTGGGCTGGCCGGCAGTCTTGGTATCGGCCATGTTTGCTGCCTTTGACTCCCTCGCGGGGACGGGGATGGTAGTTCGATCTGAAGGTTTCGGTCACGGAGGTCGTCGGGTATCTCGTTCCGGCTTCGGCGATGCGGACGAGGACAAGTAAAACAGGAAAAGAAGCGAACTCCGGGGCGACGCGGGGGACGATCTCGAGGCGTTTGTAAGGTCGACGAGCGGAATAATGTGAAGTTTCTCGTCCCAGGCGAATAGCCCTCTCTAGTGGGGCCTCGAGAACCCCGCCAGGTAGGTTTTCTCCTATGGTCGGTATGTGTGGGCGCTAAGCGATAAGTCACGTGAAGATAAGAAGAGTAGCGTTGAATGCAAGTGAGTCTATCTGACTGTAGTACCTACCAACCAACAGAATAAACTTTCAACATGCCATCTTTCACAAAAGTCAAAATCAGCAGATCGTACCATGGATATATGGTTTATATTTAATAAATATCCTCTGTAGGGACAATGACGGAATGGCAAGCGCCAATGTCTAGAGTTCCGCAGGTAGGTCAAGTACACAAGTATTGATGGTTCGACTCCCTTGCAAGAAAAAATACCAAAAAAGAAAGAAAATGCATAAAAACAAAGACGAATGTCCAAATATTAGGTTTCAACTGCTTACTAAATCTAAATACTATTATCTTGCTTGCTATATATCTTCTCACATCTTTATAATTTTGCCAGGTTGGTTTCTTTTTATAGCTCTTGTTATAACGGGCTCACATGACTTCACGATTGGGCATTTGGATACAACATGCCCACCCAGAATTAAATAGCAAACAAAAACAATGGAACTTTTGGTACGCTTTAAATAGTGACTAAAGGCTTAGTAGCAGCCCATTTCTCAACAATATTCCATCTCTTCCCTCCTCCAAATGAGTCAGGATGTATGCTGTCAAAGAAATCAACCAGAGACAAATTATCCCAAAAAGCAAACACCAATGATCCCTATTGTCCCGTCTCTATAGAAGATACTCCATCAAACAACCGAGAGCAGAAAATCAACTTGATAGAAATCCAACACCATAACAAAGCCAACCCCCAAATACCGTGTAGTTGACTCAAACAGTTCGAAAGCAATCATTTATCGTTTGGCCTTGGTCGCCTTGATCTTCTCGCCATTATCACCTATCGGGTAAATGCTCGCATCATCGTCTGCGAATAGCTCTTGGTCGCCCTTACCTCCCATCTCTATAAATTCGTCTGGTGCCCGTTGAGCGGCAGGATCAGACTCCTTTGAAATATTGGTAACGCGACCTTTGTTCTTTGAGAACACCTTGACTGGGTTCTTATCCTTGCCAACCTCGAGCTGTGCAGTCACCTGAACAGTGTTGAGAGATGCCAGCAAGGTTCGCTCTCGGGCAGGTGCTCTTCGGTTGACTTCGAGACCTGCGATGCCGCCCACAAGACCACCGGTGCTGTCATTAATACCAGGGGTGCTCTGTGTAAGCCAGGGGTGCTGCAGGCACTGATCAATTGTGAATCTCTTCTCAGGGTCGACGATCAGCATGGAGTCGATGAGGTCAACTATTCCATGTTAGTAGCTGTCCAGTGTCACCGGGACACTATTAAACTTACGCGCTGGGTCTCCAACAGAATCCCAATAAGGCGAAGGGTAATCGAAACGGCCACTCTTGATCTGTTGAGAGAGCGTGAAAGGGAAATCGCGCGAGTAGAGCTCATCAGAGAATGGCGGGAAACCACACAAGCAGATGTAGAGAACGACTCCCAAAGACCAAACATCAACTGCCTTTGTGTACTTGCGCTGCTTGGAATCGGCAAGAATCTCAGGAGCAACGTAGCTAGGAGTTCCGCATAGCGTGGTTGTGAATGACTCTTCTCCGATAATCTTGGCCAGACCGAAATCCGCAAGCTTCACATGCAGGTTCTTGTCAACCAGCAAGATATTCTCAGGCTTGATATCGCGGTGCACGATATTGCGCTCATGCTACAAAATGACAAAATTAGTACTGAGTAGTCCTAGAAAGACCTCATAAGTGCAATATAATGACTTACCAAATACTTAATACCCTGGAAGAGCTGCACGAACAACTTCCTCGACTCGTCTTCGCTGAGCTTCTGCTTCATCACGATGTAATTGAAAAGCTCTCCCTCGGGCGCCAACTCCAGTACCAGATAGACGCGATCTCGCTCATTAAAAGTATCCTTGAGACACAGTACGTTGGGGTGACTGACGCCCATTAGAACTCCAATCTCCTGCTGCAGACCCTCCGTCTTTGAGCGGTCCTCCATTCCAGGGTGTTTTGTGAAGATCTTGACTGCGAAACGCTGGCCAGTGGCCTTCTCGACACACAGGTAAACCTCTGCAAAGTGGCCCTTTCCGAGCTTCTCCAAAAGAGTATACTGTTGCAAGAAAGCGCTTGTTTGGCGCGTCTGGGGGTAGCGGAAGACGAAGCGTGCTTTGCCATGAACAGCAATCTCGTCCTGCTCCTCCAACTCACGTCGCTGGTTTCGGCCTACGATGGCTTCGTTGACGTATGTTCCATTGCTTGACAAATCTTCAACAATCGCGACTGTGTCGTTGCCCTTGTTCTCGGTGAAAAGAAGGCAGTGTCGGTTCGATACAATACCATCATTGACAACGATATCTATCTTCAAGTTAGCAGTGCGGATTTGCGCAAAAGCATCCCATTACTCACCACACTCAGGGTGACGCCCGATCAGGTATCCACCAGACGAGACACCTTTCTCCTTCTTCTTCTCGAAAGCCTCCTCATCTTTCATCGCAGCGGACTTGCCGTTCTCATTGGTGTGCTTCTTGTTCTCCTCCTTGGTCGCTTCGGCAACTGTTTCTGGAAGGGGGCATGCGCTTCGCTTTTTTAGAACAATGGGCTTGTCGCCGTACTTCGGATCAAGCGGAACTAGGTATCCCCAGACGCCCTCACGAATCTCGTCTTCGATGTCGTCGGAGATGGTTGGGTGGCGATCAACGAACTGACTAAGCGGCTGGGTGTCTTGGGGCGGCGATGATAGCGCTTGGCCTTGAGAGTATGTGTCTTCAGTTTTCTTGGGGGTTATATCATTCTTCTTCTTTCCCGGAGGAGTCGCAGTAGGCTCCTTGATAAGCTCGCTGGACTCATCGGTAAGATGTGTGAGAGGAGACGGAAGATGTTGCTTGTTGACGATGGGGGTCTTGTCTGGATCAGCCTCGAGGCGCTCAGCTCGTCGAGGCTTCTTGGTCTCGGTCTCGTCATCTGGTAGCGAACCCTGATAAGCGAAGTAGGTTAGTGATGATTGTCAAGGCGCGGCGCGACAAGGAAAGAGATGGGATGATGGGCGCAATAGGAGTCTCGGACACACGCAACCGTTTTGGTCACCAGCAGAATGCAATGGGAGTATTCGCGGGAGAAATCAAGAAGTAGGGAAAAGACTAACGCGCGGGCGCTTCAATTGACTCTTCTCGGGTTGCGGAGCCATGGTGATGGCCAAGAAGACTGAATATATGTGTGCGTGAAGCCAAAGAGGAACCGGGTGAAATGGTTCACGATGAGGTGATACAAATCTTGGAGCCAACAATAGAGGATACTGTTCGGTGGGGGGCTCGGGATAAGCAGTGATGCCTTGAAGGAAGGGCAGGGATGGAAAAAAAGATTTATGGACAGGAGGAAGTTGGAAGCGAACAAGGGCGTGAATTGAGCGTGGACCGAGAAAAGGTTATGGTGGTGTTCTGTCGAAGAGAGCCGTGAAGGGAGCCTGGAGCTAAGGTAAGCTAAGGTACCTGAGTGCGACAACTGCCTAGAAATGGTACCTTTGGATCCAATCCGATCCAAGCCACTTTAAGCAGCCCCAAAAAGAAGGACGAGGGTTGAGATGAGTCGAGTCACAACTTCGGGGTAGAAGCGAGTTTTGTTAATACTGTCTGTGCTTTATTAGTATTTACATTTACAGAGAAATATTATTGATTTTATTCGATCAACATAAGTTGGACAAAGTGCTCACTTGGTCTGCGCAGGCGAGAGAGTCACGCTTATGGCCATATTCGCCCCGTGAAATTGTCCATGACAGCATCGATAGGTCGCCTTGTCTCTCTACTGTAACCTGTAGGTAAGGGGTGGGTCAGATAGGTAAGGTAGTCCAAACCCACTGAAGAATGGATCTCGGCTTTGCGTTCCAGTGGAGCAAAGCCTCCTTCGTTCACTGACTGTTAGAACCGCCTCGCAAGTGGACCCTCAACTCTGATCCGGTTCATCGAGTTCGTTATGTCATCCTCAATGATGGCATTCGAGGTAGGTAGGCATGCATGCAGTTCTACCAAGATCGAGATATTAAACCATGCTTAACTATCAGATGATCCAATATCTTCCTTGACTACGCTATTTTGGCCACTATCAACTATCAACCCCATGGGCCAATCCTATTCCCCCATATCGTCATCCGCCAACCTCGAGTCACGTTGCCCGCCGGTATGAGACACTGGCCTGCCCACACGACGCCTATTCCCAAGCCTCCACTGTCACGAGCGTCATATCCGAATCAACCTATACAGGTACTCAGTAGTGATTCTCAATAAATGCTCATTTAAAAAAGAGAGGGGAAGATCATCCTCTGAGTGATTGCCAAGACAGACAGACATACAGATACAAAAAAACATATTTATTGTCTATCGCAAAAGGCTAAAAGGTTTAGACCCTTTAGACTGCAAAGGCTTCAGGTAGATTGTCCAGATCTTTATGGCATCCTTGCTTCATTCTTATCCTATAGTTTATTTGGAACAGCTTAGGATCGTTCAGCCCCTGATCCTAACACAGCACATCATCTTAAACAACAAATATCGGCTTCAACTCGACATTACCATTAATTCAATATCATGTCCAGGTCTCCCTCCGTGCCTCCTCTTCCTAGACTATAAGCAAAGCTAAGGTAATCAACAGAAACCTGCTAATACCCAAATAATCTGGCATGTTTGCAATGATGCGCACCATGCCCATATGCTTGTTACTCTCTACTTTCTGTCGTCATCCAAAATAACATATGCTCATGCCCTGCTTCTCTTGCCAGTTCGCACCTGAATTCCTCAATCTCCAGAATGGCTATCCCGTTCTCATGGTACGGACAAAGCCATTGTGCACGTCAACGCCAGTAAACTCCCTTGCGCCATCCTTATCTTTTGTCAAAATGCCTGCCTTCCCTCATTACCAAAGAAAGTTCCTCGTGCGTTAAATTAGCCCATTCCAGGGGCGAAATCGTGCCTTGTCAGGCTTGCGTGATCGGGGGGGATTGTATAAATAACAACAGGAACTTAAGCCTGCCAGTGGTTCCTAGGGTCCGGATTCCTATCTCTCAGGGATCGGAGATCTGGCCAGCCTGCCCCCTGTGCTGACTCGCTTTTGAAGTCTGGCCTCTTTCTCTCGCTGAAGTCTCTCAGCAGGGCTCATGTTACTAGGCAGCGAGGGCACTGAATCCATCGACCCTTCGACGACTGTGCGCCCACGCTTCTGCTCTACATAGATCTGAGCAAATCGGCCAAGGGGAAATGCTGGCATAACTGCAGGAATCTCGGCTCCATTTTGGACCAACAACTCAGCCACGGGGAACGGCACAGTTTTTGCTTCTGCGTCGGTTGCCGTGTGCGAGGATCCAGGAGACGGGGCTGCTGGGTCTGCCGCGGCCAGAGCAAGCCATACAGCATGTGTGCCTCTCATCTTATCAACAGTGTTGGGGTTCGCCTTGAGCGCCAACGCATAGAGCACCTGCTGTATCTCGTTCTTCTTAATAGCCGCCAGTAACGTCTCGTCTGCAGTGCCGTATCTTGACAGCGTTGGTGAAATGGGCTCGACAAACGATCGATCCACATACTTGGATGTGATGAATCGGAGACGTTGTTCGCGGCTTGCCTGAGCCGTCGGCTTCAAGGACTGGTCAAGCTTTGCTTCCCAAATCATATTCGACACCCGGTTCCCGATCAGCAGCAGAAGCTCGACAATATCAATAGTGAAGGACTTGATATCCAGCGTCAAAGACCGCACCTTACTAATATGTGTACCGAGCGATCGATGAATGCCACTACATTCAATGCAGAGAATAATGCCCAAGTTGATCGACACCCACTCAACCTTGGATCCTGAACCACAGTCGGCACACCATAGGTTGCCTTGATCGTTGTCCCGCACCATCTGAAGCACCCTGTCAGGGTTCTCGTCATACCCAGAGCTTGAAGTCCTGACTGCGCTTGGTCGTGCACCAACCGTTATTCTTCGGCTGGGTATTCCGGTGTTGGCGGTACTGTGATGGCTCCCGTGACCCAGTGACTGCGTCTTGCCTGTGAGAACAGAGCCAATGTCTCTTCTCAAAGAGGAATCACCGTTGGATGAACTTGGCTTCCCCTGATAACTGCGTCCTTCCATGGCGCTCTGCAAAGCATTGTTGATGGCCGTGATCCAACTGGTCATATCCTCTTCGGATGTCGCCTGGTACACTCGTTTGAAACTGGGGGTGATGACTTCGAAGCAGAATCGCCGCTCCGCATTGCGGGCTTCTCGAACAGATGCCATACGAAGGTCGATCGGGTCCATGTGGAGATCGAGTTTCTGCTTCCAGTTGCTGTATTCAGACAGCTTTCCCTGGTCCAAAACAATCCAGAATCTAGAAATCATGTCAGAGTACAGTTGTCATATCTTCACATAAATAGACTCACTTGTGCCAACCCTGTTTGTTCAGGTTGCGAGGGTCCACATGTCCTCCTGGTCTGTTCAGAGCCCACAGAAGCCCTTCTTTGCGATGGGTGACGGCTGACGGCAGATTATCTCGTTCTTCGAGGTCACGTATGCCCTTGAACTTGGATGGTGCTGCGGGACTTCCAACCACTGTCTGACCAAGACTGCCGGGTGATCTGGATAACTCGACTCCGGATGGAACATTCACTGAACCAACATTGAGCTGAGATCCAGTACTGTCAGCACGGCCCAAATCAGAATCCGAGGTATTGCCCGTGTTGCCATTAGTGGCAGAGCCGATGGGCATGTTGCCACTTTGTTCGGGCTCCTTGTAAGGGGTGTTGCTTTTTTCGAGGAGACGTCTCTTTTCCTCGCGTTCTCGTCGCTGATACTGATACTCTTTATCGGCCTCTTGAACCTCATTAGATAAGGCTTCCAACTGGGGTAGAAGAACCTCGATCTTCTTCGCAGTAGCCATAAAACCTCGTGTCTGGGAATCGGCGAATCTTGTCAAGTGGGATAAAACCTCCTGTTCCTTGCGACCACCATGGAGGTCCTGCATGAAACTAGAATAGTCAAATCGTTTGAGTTCAAAATTGCGCCGCTTGTTTTGGTACTTAGAATCAGCTTCCGCAAGCTTCTTAGCCTTGACCGAATCCTGACGCTGTCCCAAGTAACGCGATACGTATGCATAGTAATCTTTGCTTTCCTCCTCGAAGTCTCGCTTTTTTGACTCAGCCTGTTTGATGTCGACCTGGTATAATTTGGTAACGGGTTCGATGATAATCTTCTGTAGGTTATATGTGTTTTGTCGTTCATATGACAAGATTTCTCTGGCGATCTTATCAAAGTAGTGTTCCAAAGCAGGCTGAACGGCGTTGGCATTGGTTGCTGCAGCTTCACGGAGCGCATCTACGAACGCAGTGAAAGCATCGTTCGCTTCAATCTGACAAGAATGCGCATGCTCTGCCTTCTTCAGCACCTTCTTCATCTGTGTCCTCATGTTTCCCGTCTTTTGCTCAAGCGCCTTGAGGGTCGCTCGAAACACGGGACCGTCATCGCTAACCATGGATTCATCGTTCGGCTTGGGGCAAGCTACGTCAACTTTTACAGCTTCCTTGGTCTGGAATCCAGGTGTGAGAGGTATTTCGGCTGTGGGGACAAGAGGCGAGACAGGCTCGTCAATGATATCAGGAACTGTCATGCGGGAGTCGACTGATTGGGTTGAGGCAACTCGAATCTTAGGCGGAGATGCCAGGAGAAAGGGGGGCGATGGTGAGTTCGGGTGACTCAAAGATGCGGGCGTGCCTGAAAACGCATGAGTAGGTGTGGGATAAATCATATCTCGAGGGTTAGTACCTGCAACGAAGTAGGAAAAGCTAGCTAACGTGTGCAGTCGGTGAGCTCGAGGGTCATACTCGACAAACTGGTCTCAATTAGCACATATGCATGATACAAGAGGGACGGCAAAGTACGCTGCATGAGTTCCTCCAGCCGCCACCTTTATCCTCAGTGGGCTTCGGGGGCTTCCACTTCCATGTCCATTCGAATGATACCGAGGGGCTTCCCCCTGTGGAATAATCGCCGACCAAGGCCACATTGGCATTTCTGTGAAGATTCGGGTCTGCATGAAACTCTCGCGTCACCAGGTTCTCAACTTCTTTGAGATTTGAGGCGTAGACATATGTAAGGCCTGATATACTGGTGTCGATGGGAGCGCTTGCTGCTTCGGAGGATGTTGCTGATTGTGGGAGATGCGCCTGGCGCATAACAAATGTGAAGGAGAATATGAGTTCATCGTCGTTGCTGAGCTTGACTAGGAAGTTCGGCGGCGCTGTCGGGTTTGAAATATCGGGATCCTGTAATCAGGTTAGGCTATGCCGCAAACAAAGGTCGCAAACTGGCGCAACTTACCTGCACAAACTCGACGGGAGATGTGTCGCTGAGAGGCCTCTGTGCAGAAATCCTTGTAGCTGGAAACGCATTGGGGGCAATGTTTACAGAAGTGCGCTTCCGTGGGTTTGTAACGACCAAAGATGATATACTCACTAGAAAACAGAGTCGGTCAGTTAGAGTAACAAGCCACAGCCTCGGCGCAGGCCTCCAGCGAGATTCAAGGGAAAGGCGGGGAAGGGGCAGGACAGCAACATACATCTATTCTGGTCTCTCAAGTAGAGAGCAGGCCCCTCTTCGGGCTTGCTGCTGACGATACCCATCGTCAAAGTAGGTCAAAAGAGAGAGGCGGTGGTCAAGAGACGAGAAACGAATACAGTCGCAGGCTGGGTCCAGTAACTGGAGCTGTCGGGATCTTTAAAGACGGACTGGAGCGACAAACGAACGCACACACTCGCACTCACTCACACACTGGGGGGGCGCACAACGACAGGCGACACCGTGACACCGTGACAGTGAGCTGCTGCAGCCAGCAGGTTAGAATAGTGCCGGTACGAAAAGTGGTAGCGCGGGGCTCAGGGCGGGACAGGGGAGGCCGTCATCTGGCGCTGAGCCAACCGGAATGGCCCACTTGCACCTCGATTGGGTGTAGAGCTGGTATCAGACTTGTGTGGCTACTTGCGACCACTCGTCAATCGGCCGCCAGGAGTCAAGTAAGGTAGTATCTATTGTTGACTGTTCGAGTATCTCGTAATGAATGCGCCGAGATCAGAGAATGCGGCGTACGAACTTGTTGAAGTAGATAGTGTTTGCGCGTCAAACTAGGCAGTCATAAACTTGACTGCTAGCTATCGTGATGATAAAAGTGCTGTTGCCTGTTGTAGTCGTAATGCTGGGTCAACGATAAACGACAATGTTGACAAGTGTTGATGAAGAATTGCGATCGAGGAGTCGTAGACGAGCAAGATTAGGGAGAAGGGGCCGGATGGTAGATTCCATAGAACCCAGCAAGGAAGGTAGGTAAGTACTATCCACCCAGCAGGAGAAGCAACTTGTTAATTGAAGGCAGAATCCAAAAGGGCTTGTGTTTTCAAAGCGCCAGGACCATCCAAAGTCGAAAAGTCTCCCCACAACTTAATTACAGTTGACTTGGTACATACCCAGTTTGGCAGCCAACAGCGAGACGAAGAAAGACAAGATCCAGGTTGGCCGGGCGCTGTCTTGCAAATTACTTTATATTGAATTTCTGTTATGATTTACAGCTCGTTGAAGATATGCAGTGCTTAAAGAAGCATATAGGAGACAATACATACAAAAAATGATGGACGAGAACAATTCACAGTGATAAGTATCAGGTAGTATTTCTCATTGATCTGTTGTCCCTACCCAGGTTGGCTTGATCCCTGTGGAGATTGTCTGTTGTTGAATCGGGCACCCATTCAAATATCAGTCATTTGTGTTTTTCTCACTATAGGACCACACATGATTTTGATTATCTTTGGCAATCATCCTCTCCTTTTATGATCGCAGCCCTTCTCCTTCTCGCCAGTTGTCTTGAAATATCAGCTGTTACTCTGGGTTGCTTCACCAGAATGAGCACTAAACAGAAGCAGGGAACTGGCCTTTAGCCGGCCTCAGCCCCTTGTTGCAGTAGGTCAAACAAACATTCTTCTCAAACAGATATTAGTTCTGGTTTTTCCACCTTTTTATCTTAGTCTGTCTGGTTTCCTTGCTCTTTCTGAATTCCTCCTGTTACTAACACATGGTTAGCGGGCCGATGGTGGTTATAAAGTCGAGGTTGATGAAGTTTTGACATGCATTTCAAGTCTCAAGCCAAGACCAGCCAGCATCAAGGGCCAGGTAAGGTACCCGCAGACCCTCCAAAACCGGGGAGATTCAGTTACATGCGTCAATTTGAAACGCAACGGCGCTGATTGTTGGTGGGCGCTTCGGCTCAGCCTCGACTTCAACGCTATGATAGGTGGTTTTTGGCGCTCCGTCGAACGAGATTGTACATTCAAATAAATACCTTGTACGGTGATTATTGTGCATATAGTTGAGAAGTATGCACAGTTGACAACCAGATTCAGGGACATCTCTCGCTCTAAGAAAGCCACACTCACTATCCCTCCGCGAACTACATATACATTGTGCTCATTCCAACAACCCTGGCTCATTTTCGGATTCTCCAGACAAGGACCTCCTGCTGCTGATCCCTTCAGGCATTCTCCTGCCGGGGTCCCTGTCTGTGGCTCCTTTGCAGCGGGGTTCAAATGCTTCAACCTCCAGATTCTTATCCAATCGTCTAGTGGGTGCTCGTCATCCTCCATGAGTCAGGTGGTGATAAGCCATAGCAAGAAACGCACATATCCATTCAGCGTTGCTTTCACATGACAATTTTGCAGATATGTGCATAGATATTGTGCAAAGGCACACGAGATAGTGCAACTAACCATATGCTCGGGCTGCCTATGAAACGCAACACAACATTACGACCCTCTCGACCTCGTGAGCCACCTTATCCATAAGGAGATTCATTGAGACACTTGAATCGAGCACATGAGCTTTTCTGATATTTCATGGACAGAAGTTGATAAGTAGCTGCCAGGTGATGAGGCTTCTTTGTTGAATAGTGGCTTAGCTCCTCGTCAACATGTGCGGCCACACATGATATCTGCGTCGATACGAGCTGCTGTGAGAGTCGAGAGCCGAGGAAGGTCAGATTAATGAAACAATTAGCTACCTATAAAGATGGTAAATGTCTAGAATAAACCGCTTGGTGTGAGTATACACCAATAGGGACTAGTTGGTTCAAGTACTGACTTCTTAACATTCTAGAACAAAATCTTGACTAATGCGTGATTGACGTGAGGCTCAGGCCCAACCTATCTTATGTCTTACTGTGTTTAGAGACATGAGATTGAAGATGCAAGTGAAAAGGAATGGAACAAGGAATCTTACGTAAATAACAGCCAGAAAGTATAGGTAAGACCAGGTAATGAACCTACCTCCTAGTAGGTAGGTGGTCATACCACGGGCTAGGTATGAATATTGACTACTCTATATCCAGAACGCAGTGCCTATATTATGTCCATCTTCTCGTACCCATAAGTCGGCAAAGGGGGGTTTTGCTCCTCCCTAGTATTTACCCCCTTACTAGTGCATTTTAGTGCTATTTTTTAAGGCTTTTGGTTAGCTTACTTAGCTACTATATATAATAT
>JAALXK010000435.1:0-18155 GCA_012977745.1 Fusarium anguioides | reverse complement strand
ATATTAACCGTTAGTGTTCTCGATTAAAAGTCTCACTCAGTTGAGGACATGCGCTTGATCATAATTCTTAATTTTAATATTGATTATATTATTATACTTCGACTCTAAGAGCCTTTTTTTTAACTATATAACTATATATCTCCAAATGTTATCAATATTTATATTCTTACCGTCCATGTAATATATATATTATTTTAGATATCTTATTAATGAATATTGAAGGACGTTTACATCAGAGTAACTACTGTTTTATATTATATATCTTATCAATTAGTACTCTTCGGAGGCAATCAGACAGAGTACAGTATCCTTGGGGGCCAGAAGGTCAAAAGTCTTGGTTCCAAGACCTCTTCCACCAATGTGTAGTCTTCAGCGTATCAGTTTTGCAGCAACAATCAGCAGTTTATCCCCATTCTGGATAGCTCTGCGGCCGACCCAATTAACAATCTTCACATCACCAATCGATGACTTTGTGGCTCATGCATGGTACGTTGTTCAAAACAGCCCTGCAAGGCAAACCAGGCAGAAGCGCCCCTTATAGGCTGGGTGGTCCACACTAGTTATGCCTGGGTGGCCTCGGTGAGACTGCACCAACAGCCATAAGCCCGAAGGACTGCGGAGGTAAGTGAAGTCAAAAGGGCAGACAATCCCAAGGCTTTTTCGGTGCTTTTTCGTTTCTAACTTGGAGGGCTGTTGCATGAACAATGGCTGACCTCAACGCTGTCGCCCAGCTGGGCTCTAAGCTTGGAAGCTGTCTCAATGTTCATGCAGAAGGCTTTCGCCGAGCTCGCCAAAACCTTCCCAAGCTTGTGTCGCTCGTTAATTCAACTGCCTCTACTATTGGAAAGATCAAGGACTTGATCCAGCAAAACCAAAACGTCTTCACTAAAGAATGCTTGAATGACATCAACTCAATCAGTGCCAAGACAAACACTATCTATGTTGGAGTTCTTCTTCTTCTCGCTAAGCGAACTCAAAGCATAAGCGGTGATAAAGAATCTACAGACCTATCTGCTGAAAAGATTGAGAATTTGTTGTCGTCTCTCGCTAACATGAGTGTTTGGCGAACCAACGCATGGGACTGGCTTGAACCTCGTCTCAAGGTTTGTCAACAAGAGTTGAAACAAGTCAAGTTCGAGCTTGTCCTGCGCTATCTTCTTGGAAGTATCGCTCAACATCAGATGCAGTCAGTACAAATAGTCTTTACCCCGCTGACACTAGTTTAATGATGCAACAGAACCATGGTGCGCACACCAGGCGCTTGGGAGAACGAGAATTCCCTCCGATGCTTTGCAGAGAACGTTTCAGTAAGACGAGCGACTTACTACAAGCACTATTCCAAGAAGAGAGCTGTTTGGAACAAGGAGGATTCCAGGCCAACAACTCGGGATTCTTCGCGGGATAGCCTGTACTCGGACGGAACGTAAGGTTGTCTTCTGTGTTTCCATGAAGTCCTGACTAATGATGCATTGTTTGATAGATCAATCACCATGGCTCCCAAATCACCAGACGTTGATCTATTTGAGCCAGCGTTCCCAAAGGAATATCGAAAGCCTACACCTGAGCCATGTAATGCACCTACACCTAGGCCAAACTTTGGACTTAGACCTAACCCCAGCGCATGTAACTATCCACCTCCGCCTGGGCTATTGGACCACCATGAGTAAGTACACGCCATCGTATTGAAACGGAATGACTCAAAGAGACTAATCACTATCACCAGAAAACAGCTCGAGGAATCTAAAAGGGACCTTGCGGCTATGAAAGAGAACATAGGCATTAGGCCAGTCACTGAGCATGAAGGGCCTTCTAGCATGGCAGTTGAAACTCCTTCCCAAGTGAAGAGTTCTCATCGAAATTGGTTCCAGCGGCTCTTTTCTAATGACATCCAAGAGCCATGGGCTGACCAGAAAATAATGGCATTCGTTCTCGACTTGAGCCCTGCAAACCAAATGCTCACTGAACTCCGAGTTGACGAGCAAGAGATCAAGGCTACTCTGTCTAAGCTGACTTCTCCTCGCCTATGGAGACGACGTCCAAGTCTTGTTGATAAGCACGCATCGCTTGACCAACGCGTCCGTCGAGATGTCGACAACGCCATCATCCTTGCCAAAGGAACTAGCAACCGCGAGCTCACGCTGGTGTGGATGGATATCAAGAAGTCAGAAGCTCAGTTGGCATCAGACAGTAAAAGTTCTGGATTTCACTATACTCCTGACATCAATGCTACCCTTTTCTTCAAAGTGGGCGAGGAACTTGAGCCCATTTATGTAGTTGATATTATTAAAAAGGTTGAGCTTCCGTATACTTCTTGTCTCACCCACAAGGTAAGCTCAACAGATACCACTATCATGAGCTGGAATATATACTGACTAGATATTGGACATAGCTGTTGCGGGACGCCATTCGCGATACTGACTGGGGTGTAGGTGTCAACCCCCGGATCAAAAATGGCAACTACGATCTCTGTACTGACAACGACACTCCTATCACTGTCATGACATGGGATTCGATTCGACGTCCTGGATTAACAGTGAGAATCAAGTTTCGGGCCCCAGAGATGCCACCAGGGTGGAAGGCACCGCATAGGGCAATGGGGCCAGTGAACTACATTCCCAATGTCGTTACTGTTGGTCCAGCGCCGCCTGCCTTTATGCCTCAAAAAGAGAAGAATGAGGCATACCATGAGGTTGTTAAGCTGCTTGGTCTTGCTAATTCTTGGACCCCTGGTAAAGAGACGATGAAGCCAGGACTACATGATCTTCTTCGAATGTGGACCAATGCTGTTGACCCTCATACAGAGGATGGTTCGGATGATTCGCTTTCGAGCAGTTGGAGCTCTAGCTCTGATGAGTCGAGCGATGCGTGGTCTGACTGAGAAGTGCCTTCTATGGTATGGGAGAAGAAATGAGGTACCAACAGTGCAATATAATGATGAACACAACGGCAGAGAAGAGGTTTGGAACATGCTTTATATGATAACGAAGAACAGAATGAGTACATGGGTTTTCTTTGATTGAATCGGTCCTTTGTCAAGTTTAAGATTGTAGGTGGGTTTTTGTCAATTCCTCTGGTCTATAACAAACAATAAATTGACGGCCTTGAAGATAAAGTGTTCCAACATGAGCCATGCAGATTGATGGCTCAAATGAATATTGGCAAATGAACATATGAATTAAGTCAATATTGACACGAACAGTTAATTGGTTCCAGATCGATCATTCCATTACCGCGATCTAGTACTGACTCAGGTAAAACATAATTTCTACTCCAAATGACACCTTCATTATAAAATTTAAATGTGCATAAACCTTATCGGCGAATCCATCAATTAGAATCCTTGTAAGTGATGTCAGAAGATAGTGTCAAGAAAATAGCACGTTTTCTTCACCTCCAATACAAATAACGAGATTATCTATCCGAACACGCTGAGTATTCGCCTCCCTTCTCCACTCGTTCGCCCCTAAAAGGGTCCAGAATCCGAAAAGCGGAGGATAAACTTTTCCTCTCACGAATCGTACCATACTTTAGACCGGCAAAGTCCCACAACCGTAATGTACTAGACCCATATTCTTCCCCATTCTCCAATAGTTCTGTCATTAGCTTTGAAAACTTCGAATTGCGCAATCGGAGGACCAAACAGAGACGAAATAAAATAAAATAAAATAAAAACAACTCCCCAGGTCTTGGCATACACTTTGATGAAACAACAACACGTTACTCTGTGATTTGATTCATCATGGCGCGTAAAGGTTCTGTCGATGATGTTATCGAGGCCGCTCCTCCTGTTACTCAACATGAGGTAGAAGACCAAAAGCCTGTTCTTAACAATGGTGGACATGGACCTACGCAGCGACGACTGAAGGATTATCACATCACATGGATTGGTCTCTGCAGTGGAATTGGTACGGGTCTATTTATTGGAACTGGATCGGCGTATGCTACCGCTGGACCAGCTGGTCTGTTTCTGGCATACATCATCGTCGGTGCTGTTCTTTGGTGTGTCATGCAAAGTATTTCTGAGCTCGCAACACTGGTAAGTCGCGAAATGAACACGTCTCGTCAAGATACTGACTTTTGTAGTTGCCTACTGCTGGTTCATTTCCTCATTGGGCTACTCGCTTCATTGACCCTTCAGTCGGCTTCTCTCTCGCCATCTCATACGGTTACTGCTACACCATCGCCATCGCATCAGAATGTTCAGCAGCCGCTGTTCTCGTCAGCTACTGGACCGATCTCACTCCCGCTGTCGTCATCACCATCAGTCTTGTTCTCATTCTATGGATCAATTTGATGAGCGTTCGATTCTTTGGTGAGAGTGAAGTTATCACTGGTGGCATCAAGGTTCTCTGCTTCATTGGCCTCGTCATTGTCGCGATTGTCATCACTGCTGGAGGCGGTCCTAACCATAAGTCCATTGGTTTCAAGTACTGGAATGACCCCGGTGCTTGGGTTGACTACAAGGGAATCACTGGATCTACTGGACACTTCCTTGGTTTCCTCTCAGCTTTCGTCAACGCGTCTTTCTCATTCGTCGGTGTTGAGACTGTTGTCATCACCGCTGCTGAATCCGTCAACCCTCATAAGGCCATCCCCAAGGCCGCCAATCGCGTCACCTACCGAATTGGCTTTTTCTACATCCTCGGAGCCCTTTTGATCGGAATGATTGTTGACCCCCGAAACGCCGATCTTGTATCTGGAACTGGCAATGCTAAGAGCTCTCCTTGGGTTATTGCCATTCAGTCTGCTGGTATCAAGGTTCTCCCTTCAATCGTCAACGCTTGTATCTTGATCTCTGCCTGGTCTGCTGGCAACTCTTACTGCTGGGTTGGCTCTCGAATCATTCTCGCCATGACAACCGATCGACAACTTCCTCAGTTCTTCGCCCGCACAACCTCCAAGGGCGTCCCTTACGTTGCAGTCATTACCGCCTGGCTCTTCGGCCCTCTGGCCTACCTCAGTCTCGGCAGCGGTGGTGCCGCCCAAGCTTTTAGCTGGCTTCTCAACCTCAGCACGGTCGCCGGTCTCATCGCCTGGGCTACTCTCTGCTTCTGCTACATTCGATTCCACCGCGCTCTCAAGGTTCAGGGCATCGATCGCAACACTCTTCCCTGGGCAGCTCCTTTCATGCCTTATGCCGCCTATTTCGGATTTATTGGCTCTATCGTCATCACTCTTGTTGCTGGATTCCCTGTTTTCCTCAAGGGTCACTGGTCCACTGCTGACTTTATCGCTTCTTACGTCGGCATTCCCATTTTCATCGTTCCCATCATTGTCTGGAAGATTGTTCACAAGACCAAGTTTCAGCGAGCGAAGGATATCGATGTGTGGTCTGGCCGCCTGTCTGATGATGCCATCTCAGCCACAAACACAGAAGGAGGTGCTGTATAAATATCATGATTGCTCAACAACTTTGGGAATTATGGGCGCATAATGGAAAAATAGAAGCATTGCTCAGCACATAACGCATTCACGAAAAAAGCGTCCATAGAAATCAACTTTCTACTAATTAGACTTGTTTGGGAGTTACTGGCGTATAGATGGGGATGGAAATAATTGCTCAACGCATGATGGATTAACGACATCAACATGAATAGAATTCAACGTTCTCACTCATCTGAAGTACCCTGACAATATGGCTTTTTCTGAATGCGTTTATTATATTCGGTGCATTGACAAGTAATCGGCGTTAGCCGATCAGCTATTGCCACAGAACCTCCTGTTGCATATTGACCTGCTCCGGTGTATTTGCCGTCGGACATAGTATTACGATGCCGTTCTCCTCATCGTCTTGCCCCGGGATTGGATCAACAAGACTCAGGTCATTCATCAATACTCCAACCTGTCACTGATTAGCCAAAACTTCAACTTAAGAGGCTTTCACTTACCCTTTCAGCTGTTCCCGGATCCACTCCAGACGTTCTCATTGTCTGCGCTAACCGAACAGCTAAAGATGCTGCAAACATATTACTCTTCCCAACTTCAACCATAACAGTCATGAGAGCTGAAAAGTTTGATTCGCTCTGGGTATCTCCCGTCGCTAGGAAATCGGAGAAAAAGAAGGAAGCCGCTATGAATGTCGCGAATGATACCAACGGGTTGCGAAATCTTGTACTAAGATCTGTGACTAACGCCACGGTGATCATGATCTGAACAGCTGACTCCATAACCCGTGCTTTTGTCGCTGGCATTGTTGCCATATCCATCTGTGATCTTTTCAGCGCTGATTGGTGAATACATATCAGTGCTGTGTGTAGTTGTAGGTTGATGAGAACAGCTTCGGGACTCTCCATGTTCTCGGGAATTCGTAGGTCCGATGGTAGTGTCGCGAAAGCGTTCGTCACAGCTGCGTCAAGTTGCTGCAATTGTTGCCAGTCACTGCTATCTGGGTCATCTTCGGTGTTTCGAGAAAAGTTGAAACATTCGTTGAACAGATGAACAGCCACGACTCTGCATGCACTCGTCGATAGTTCATGCATGCCTTGTCCGAGCGCTTGTCTGAGGGTTAGGGTAGCTACTGGCGTACTCGATAGGAATGCATCTATCGATGATGGGAGTCGCGTTTGTATCTATTCTGTCAGTCAGAAACATCATACATCAGGGTACAAAACTCACGCTTCGCCAATCCATCATTGTGGGCCAAGCACCTGTACTACTGGTGATACGATCAGTAGTAAATATTACCCAGAAAGTCTTTCTCCGTTCTTCCTCCTCTGTGTAGTCCAGCGCTATGGGAAGCGTCAAACCAGCTGTGTTCTTGCCGTCCAATCGGTGAAGTCCGAGGATATGTGCCAACCTAATAGCTCTGGCTATACTCATAGACGCTCTGGAGAACCACAAATGTTGAGCTTCAAAATGGCTGGCGATGACCCAAGCTTGACAATGAGCCAGGGAGATCTGGTCGCTGTCGGCCTGCCAGGTTGTTAATGCCATTAACCTGAAAATATTATTCCCATGGTTACTCACTTCCATCTCATCTGCTTGCATATATTGACGTGCGCGTACGTAAAACACTTCGTCCATGTGCTTATAGGTCGGAGAGGCGCTTGCGCCAGCTGCAAGGATGGCATATTGCAGGCACATTGGCGGTTGCATATGTGCAGGCCTGTAAAGAGAAGCGATGTAACGCTCGCCATGAATCATTGGAGAATCTGACTGAAGTTTGTCGAAGAAGATTGATATTCTATCACAACCTGTCAGCTCCATATTTTGACGTTATTACACTCAGTCACTGACAGCTCATCCACTACTTGCGGAGGTGGCAAGCTCTCAAATCGGCCAGTATCAATGAGCTCTGTGCTAAAGTTCAAAGGTTGATAGTGAGGCGGCCCATTCTGTGCTTCCAATCTTGACTCCAGGTCTCCTACCGAATAATTAGCACACCATCTTTGAGGGCGTCACAGCTTCCACTTACGGATTCTACTCTGCATATCCCGCAGTCGTGGTCTGTTGGCGGGATTAATGACGGGCTTTTTCCGCGCCGAAGGATAATCGCAAGTATCGCCGATCTTGTCGCATCGGCCACATATAGGCATAACCCTGTTGCATTTCAGTTTGCGTACCCTACATCTCTGGCATGACCAAGGTGAAAGAACGCCACGCTCTGATTCGGAGTTGGAGGGCGCGTGGGGTGATTGAGATGGAGACGATTGCGACCCCTCAGACATGGTTTAGTAGCGTTAGTGGGATTGGTCTTGGCGCAGTGAACAAGATAACGATAGGTATATCAGAAGGTGGACTATTGAGCGGATGGAGATGGTACGATCGAGACTGTGTTTTCGGGGAAATGGATATTACAGAGAGATGAGGCGTTTGTCATCTCGCAGCTTTATGCTGCGGGGTGGGCGTAAGCATGCCTACCGTATTGGGCTGGCCGGATTACTGTGAGAGTTTCTTATCTTATCTAACGATTTGCTTTACATTCCTCCGTCTTATGTGTGAAGCAACAATAATAAGGGCTCGAATTATGCTTTAGTTATTTATTGAAGACATCCTCTAATCAGACGATTCAATTGACCTTCCTTTTGAGCATTAACAATAGTCAAATGACATCATACGGTTTTAGCTTAAGTCACTTTAACTTATCAAGGTTCATGGCACAGCACACTAGGGAGATCCAAAAGAACATCTCCAAACCAATCAATCAATCAATCACAATTAAGAACAAACAAAAGGCCTTCGCCAAAGCAGTCCGTGCTCGCATCGGGACATAACACATACTAGGACTTTAAGCATATCGTTGAGCTTCTAGACTGCCGAAGATCAGCATTACTTTCCCTTATCGGAAGTCCTATCCGTACCAAGCCAAGCACCGATTCGCCAGCCAGGGGAACCTTTGCACTGCCGACCAAACTCACATAATGCGACCCTCGACAGGGGTAACGGCTTTTACTCCTGGAGCTTCCCCTTTTGGAAAGGCACTTTGCGGAGTTATGGGAGCTTCCGTGCTTGGTGTTGTATCACATATATCACCTACCTCTTTTGAGGTTTGGTCCGGCTAGGCTTTTATGGCATCATTACCAGAAGTTCTTTGGACTGACTATCGTGATATAGTGATCTGCTGATGGATAAGCAAAAGCAAACTAGGATAGTATAGGATCAAGATAGGCTGGCTTGGCTAACTATAAATTCGAGACTGACCGCTCTGAAACTCATCACCCCGCACCTCTATCACTCTTCATCTCACAGTTGCCAAGATGCGGTCTTCTCTCCTCCTTGCTCTTCTTCCCCTGGCCATCGCCTCGGCTGTTCCCAGCTCCAAGAAGGTTGACTACAATGGCTTCAAGAGCCTGCGAGTCACCCTTCCCAAGGATTCCAAGGATGCTGTAGGCGAGATCAACAAGCTTGCTGCTACCATCCTCAACCCTGGTGCCAAGGAGGAGCTCGACATTGTTGTTTCTCCCGAGAACGTTGATGCCGTGACCAAGATCGCCGAGGACACTACTGTCCTTGTTGAGGATGTTGGTGCTGCTCTTGCGGAGGAGAAGACCTCTGAGATCTACGCTGGTAAGTCTACTCTGGCTCATAGAAAGCGCCTGGCTGATAATTTGTAGTCCCCAGCGAGTCGTGGTTCACCGCCTACCACTCCTACGCTGATCATCTTCAGTTCCTCAAGGACCTGCAGTCCAGCTTCCCCAGCCAGTCTGAGACTTTTACTCTTGGCAACTCTTTCCAGGGTCGTGCTCTGACCGGTATTCATATCTGGGGAAGTGGCGGCAAGGGCTCCAAGCCCGCTGTTGTCTTCCACGGAACAGTCCACGCTCGCGAGTGGATTTCTACCATGGTACGTGATGTATGGATGATTGAGCAAGGACAAAGCTAACCAATTGCAGACCACTGAGTACATGGCTTACCAGCTTTTGACCAAGTACGGCAGCGACTCTGCTGTCAAGGCCATCGTTGATAAGTTCGACTTCTACATCACCCCCGTCGTCAACCCCGATGGTCAGTCTCTCTAATCATCTTCCCTTTTCTCTGCTGACTCACGGTCCCAGGTTTCGTTTACACCCAGACAAACAACCGTCTCTGGCGAAAGAACCGACAGACCGTCTCTGGAAACTCTTGTGTTGGTCGCGATATCAACCGAAACTGGCCTTACAAGTGGGAGCTCACCGGTGGTGCCTCCACTAACCCTTGTGACGAGACCTACAAGGGACAGTCTGCTGGTGACAGTCCCGAGAACAAGGCTCTCCGAAGCCAGATTGACTCGTTGGCTGCTGGCAAGGGCATCTCACTCTATGTTGACTGGCACTCTTACGGACAATACATTCTCTGGCGTGAGTTCTCTTACTATATCTCCCAAAAGTATCCAATACTGATGATTACAGCATACGGTTATGACTGCAGCTTTGTCTCTCCCGAGGAGACCGCTCTTAAGTCTATTGGTACTCGTATCGGAAATGCCATCCGAAGCCAATCTGGACAGTCTTACACCACCGGCAACTCTTGCCGCGCTCTCTATGCTACTACTGGTGACAGTCTCGACTACGTTCAGGGTGTTGCTAAGGCCAAGTACTCGTACACAATTGAGCTTCGAGACAAGGGCACCTATGGCTTCAGCTTGCCTGCCAACCTTATCCAGCCTACTGTTAAGGAGAACTGGGCCGGTATCGTTGCTGGACTTCAAGGTATCTAAGTGGCAGTGAGAGGTTCATATGATGAACTTATGACTGGATGATCAGAATGGTGGAATCGATGAAGTCAATGGCAGTAGATATTTGCTTTACTGAAGTACATATTACTCAAATACATAAACTGTTCTCGTCAATTACCCAGTTGTGTCAAAGATTCCACGAGCCTCCATAGTGCCTTGCTATGGTCAAAAGTGTCCATATCTTATTTTTTGACATCAACACCATCGATATGGATAGCCTGGCCCTCGATATTGGCATACTTCTCTCCCAGCGCCTGCTGCTCTGCAATCTCATCCGCGGGGATCCTGTCGGGAGTGCTGTTGACGAGCATAATCATCGGTAGAAGTGAAGCGCCAAGTAAAGCGAAAGTAACGCAGCTATGTAGCAGTTAGTAAGTGTATTTATTGACCTAGTGGTCGAGGGTAACTTACAATCCAACTAAAGGGTCGCTCTTTGTCTGTGTGTTCATACCGTAGGCGATAGCCTGACCAATAGCTTCAAGACATCGGAATGCGGCTCCATTTCGAACATTTTCTAGCCTCTGTCAGCTGATATCCTTATAGCGAGTATTGGTTCACCATGCCTTGAGCATTGGTTGCAAAAGAAGAGATAAGCCAGTACATATACGACTGAGATAGTGGTCCAGTGGTTTGCACAAAGAAATAAGGCAAGAACGACGTCGCGAAGAGACCATCATCCCAGTCAATGGCACCTGGGTTACTACGATCAAACTTCACTTGCATAATGATTGACCAGATGTACACTCCAACATTGAGGATGACGACAGTGTAGAGGCCAATCTGAGCGCGACGACGTTGGGAGAGACTCTTGGCATCGAGGATGAAGCCGAGGCCGAAGCATCCGACACTGTGACATGTTAGTACTATTGAGTCATGGGAAGGTTGGTACTTACATGCAGAAGAAAGGTGAGATGAGCGATGAAAGGGCACGGGCGCGGACGGTGAAGTAGATGCCGAGATATGTTGACCAAGAGCCACTATCAGAAGGGTAAGTATCCGAATGTCTTACCTTTAGAATGATCTTACCTATAGAAGAAAGACCATAAAGCCCAAATAGAGGAAAGCACGATGAGCCTTGAGGTCATTGTCTTTGAGATACGCTTAATCTCTTGTTTTGTGGACAGGGTCTCGGCTGTGACGATCTTGGTCCCGTCGGATCGAATGACATGTTCGAACGGGGTGATCATGAATGCGAATGGCAGGCTTCATTTTGTTAGTATGTCTTCTACAGTATCATCGGAGTGCTACTCACGCCAGACACTCGATGATGAGGAAAGCAATGTAGGTGTCGGGAGTAACTCCGCCGCTAACACCTTTGATATGGTTCTTGGAAAGGCTAGATGAAATGTGAGTCACTTTCTAAGATTCTCATCGAGATCACTTACTTGATTGCACCACCGACGAGCTGACCAAGGTTTCGTGACACGATCCAAAGAGCAAGGTACTTTCCACGTGCACCTGAAGGCGCAAGGGTCATAATGGCACCAGCTTCAGCGACGTACCAACAGCCCGTTCCGATACCGCCAATCGCACCGCTGAGAATGAGATACTACTGACTGTCAGTTGGGTACGGGGATCCTCAAACTGGAAAGCTCACCCATTGATTGCCGAACTTGCTGTTGCAGTAGTATGCAGATCCCTGAATGGGGAAGGACATGGAGCCGATAACAAGGGCCCATTTGACTCCGATTTTGTTGACGATGGGACCGCCCATAAAACAGGCTTGGAACATCATATTAGCAGCGTGTAAAGTACCCTGGGTCCATACATACTGAAAGCGAGGGCAGCATATCGGAGAGCTGTCGAAATGTTGGAAACTTGTGGGGTTGCAAGACCACCACCACCAAGACCTGCAATAGCATCCGACATAGCAGGACCGCAAAAGGCCTGGATACTCAAGAGTATCATCTGCGTCAAACTGTGATGCCATATGTATTTCCACATAGGAACATCTGTCGTGCTATTCATATCAGCTCCTTGCACTGAAGGTGATTGGGCACGGTGGGCTGGTGAAACTGCAGTCTTGTCGTCTGCCATTGTTGCGAGTTGCGATGTCGATGGAGAGAATGGTAATCAACACGGTGACAATGCATCGACTTATATATGCAGATCTCTAGACTGACAACCCCAAGCCGGCATCGCTACTTCCCCATGGGGAAGGGCATTCTCCTCCGCTTGAGCATTGTTAGTTGTGAAGGTCCAAGCGAACATGATCAAGGTTTGTATCTTGAGCCAATCGGCGTTTGGCCGAGGTTCGCCGTTGCACCGTTGACGCGGGGTTGATCCGCTTTTTTATTTGGTCCTTATCTCTCTCTTATCGGACAAGATCCAAGATATTGATGCTACGTTGGAGTCAGGAAGGTCCAAGCGATATGACAATGGATCAGCTGAACTGGATAATGAGCTATGTGTAACATGCTCGCCGCGACTGACTAGTTAATAGGTTTAAGGTTATTCAGTGGCGTTTTGTCATTTGAACCACCCATATCGGATCGAAGACAATTTTTATGGCTTCTATGTTTATGTTACACTTTTATTGTCAAGTCAAAAAGGTCCAGACAACCATCATCACCAACAGCGTGTTGTGCTCGTATATTGTGGCCCAACTATCTTTTGTATACTTGTATATTCGCTCTTATAAGCTAGTGATTTCTTAAATCATGTTTGTCGACTGAATTGTTTGGTGATTCGTATTCGTCCTGCTGCATGCAGAACTTACCCTGTAGATAGCAAATTTGTACCCCGCATTTATTGGGGCGTCTGACCGTTAAAAGCCTAACTCGTCTAGGCTTTGTTTTCCTGGGAAAACAGCGAGAAAGCTGAGCCAGTAAGCTCCATTGGAGCTCGATGGCCATCAAGCTATCGGCAATTTTGGTGATCTCCCAGCAGACATGAATTTCGGCTACAGACAGGCCACTAAATGTGCGGACTTGGTCCAAGACTTCGTCAAGGGAAATCATCTGATTGGTGTTACTAAAGGCTGAAAGAATAGACATAAAATTTGAGATGGAGTTTTGGATTCAAGCCATCTACGACCTCCTCGGGTGTATTGCACGCCTGTGAATCGCGTTTCTTGCCAAAGGTGACCTGAATTCCGCATCGAAGATGTTCGAATTGTGTTATACACATGATGCAGTCCTAAACCTTCGAGCACTTGGTCTATCGACAAGGCGAACTTCGTGCAGGATGATACGTAGGACCCTGTGGTTTGGGTTCTTGAGGAGAGTATCCAAACGAACTCTAGGCCTCGCGAAGCTTCAATATTGATGAGCTTGTGGATCTCACTCTGACACTATGGGGTGTAAGAATCCATGGAGTCGATGAAAATGAGGGTTCTGCTACTTTCCTGTTGTTCAAGAGCGTTGAAGAGCAACCAGGTTAGAGAAGCGCAGTCGCGAGCCTTCGAGCCTGTATAGCTGTCCTTGAGCTTCAAGGCTAATTATTCGTTTTGAGAAATCAAAGACCTTAACAGGTTGTACAGAATGACTTTTATCTGATCTCTGGGTTCGCAAAAAGACTAATAGATACTGGGTTTGGGATTCTCCCCATATGTGAAGCTATCAGACACGGCCATAATGGCAAGCAACGCAGGACGATGAACCTTACCAGTTGAATTGACAATAAGAAGTGGCCCAGGCCCATCTCATATCGTTTTAACCACGGTGGGGCCACTTACTATACAATGAAAAGAGTTGACTTTTGTCTTCCCATAATAATCTTGACACCACTTATTCAGATTTCTGTATGCGGCAGGCTTCAGGTTGCCGAGGATATCGTCGACTGGATCGTTGCTGGACAAGGCTAGGTATTGCATATATAAGCCATGGAATCAGATGGAATATTCACCAGTAGAAGGGACTTATATTTCGCCAAGACGATACTTTCGACCTTCTCTATGTTGATATTTCCTTGATGAAGTCGTGCGTTGTCACCGAAATGAGCACCGCTTAGGGACACATCATGAGATCGCAAATAAGGCTGTAGACAGAAACCCCTCATTCAGCCGCAAAGGCTTGAACAGATATGTAATAAACCGTTTTGATGTTCTGTGTCGCTATTCGTTAGGAGCTGAAGCTTTGCAGAAATCAGGCTCGGCACTCGGCGCAGATCTGCAGGCCAAGCTGTTGGTTGAGACGATTTGTAATTTAGGCATCATTGGAACTCATGGAGACAAAACCCAATTCTCAGATCATAGAAATTATTACGATTTTATCATTCTGCTGAGGGCGAGACCTCGTTGTTCCACTTAAGATTAGGCTAATTATTATGGTGCGTAAAACTCTCCATATACTAGTTTTATCATCTCTGACTCAAGCTGATTACAATCGCTTAGGAAGCTATTGGTACTGCTAGCGCCATTGCCGGTCTCTTGGAGATTTCGCTTTCAATCATCAAATCCATCCGTAGCGCTCGCAAGGCATATGCTGACGCTCCAAACAACGTTTCTACCGTCTCAGATCAACTCAATGATTTGCGGGAAATCTTGGAGCTAGTCAAAGCACAAGAAGAATTGCAAGTCAATTCAATCGAGGCAGAGCTTACCAGGCTCAAGATCGCGCTTCAAGAGTTGCAAGCCTTCCATCGCAAGCTGGAAGCAAGAGCTCAAAAGACTGGCTTTCAACAGTTTTTGCGCACGCTACGAGATCACGATCAAGATAGCAAGGATATTGAGTCAGTCTTGAGTCGTATAAGAATCATTCAGGAATCTTTGACTACTCGTATTCTGATCATCAACGTGGGATTAGCTGGCAACCAGAATGATGGGTATCGAATTGCATGCAATACATTAGCAAGAGTTGACCAACATGTCAGAGATGTTTTAGGTGAAGGGCTACGCATCAGACGGGTATTAGAGGATCGATCGTTCATTTTTCCAGAGGATACTGGATTTGTTAACCTGACCGAAGCCGACACGGCTGCTATTAACGAAGCTCCTGCAAGGGCAAAGCCATCGCAATCCCAGGCAGAGATGGAAAGATTTGTCACCAGGAAGTTGAAAGCTGGCGATAACTTGACATATCACGAAGGAGACTTGGGTTTCGATGATCCGAATACTCAAGGCCAGAGTTCAATCATGGAAGATATCGAGCTTGGCAAAGGATCATCCGTTATTCGAGGAAACGTCTCGAAAGATGCTTCAGAGGCTTTCATCGCAGGACTATGGGGTAAAAGGTTCTAACTACGGCTTTCGATTTCAGGTGATTGGAGTATAAGCATTGCATGGATACTTGTTGGAAGCTGAAAAGTACGAAAATGTGGCAGCCAAATAACATTGGATGACTACTTGGTTCTTCCTGTGGATCGTCAATAACATTATCTTATTATATGCTATCTACTACTTAGGAATCGACTGTTTGTTGAAAAGTCTTCCTAGCGAGCGTCCTTGATCTATCTCCCCGAGACATTACATAAGGGTATCAAATCATTACTTGTATAATCCTTGTTGAAAATCGTAGCATTTTTCGCCTCCATCCCTTGACCATTCTGGATTGAACGCCACCATATGCTTGGGAAACGAGACTGCTCGTTTAGGAACTGCGGCGACCATAAGGCTCGAATGGGAATGACGCAGAAACGGCTGCCATCGCGATGAAGAGCGCAGCGCAGACGTAGAGAGGAGCGGGTGTGTCAGTCTTAGCCTCGCTTGCAACAACAGCCGAGACAATGCCCATAACGCGGTTACACGCGACAGCAATGGCACTTCCAGTAGCTCGGTGAGCACTGGGAAGAACCTCGGGAGTGTAGGCGTAGAGAGTGCCGTAATAGATGTTGATGCAGAAAGCGATGAGGCAGGTGAAAGTAATGTCCTGGACAGATGTCTTGACTGTAGTATAGGCGAAGAAGAATGCCATGGTAACCAATGCTCCAATGACCATAGTGTACTTGCGACCGAGCTTTGTGTTGCACATGAAACCGGCGACGATAGGTCCTGGGATACCGCTAATATTGGTGAGGGCATAGTTTCGCCAGACCTCGAACTTTGAGCGATGGAACACTGCGCCGTTGTTGGCGAGATAGGCACTGCGTACTGTTAGACAAACTGTTCCCAAGTCCATGGACGAAGAACTTACGGAAGGAAAACGTAGAAAAGAGGATAAGCAAGGCCGATCAAAGTCCATGAGAGAAAAATGCTGGAAGTCGAGATGGACATCTTCTTGGTGACAAATAGACCGCGAACGTGGATCATTGTCTCACTGAGAGAAAAACGGTTCTTGCTGTGAGCTGAAACGACAGTACCACAGGCAGCTAGATCCTCAACAGTGAGAGAGCAAGTACGGTTGTACTTGGTAGCGAGATACTGAAATGTCTCAACCAACTCCTCCTCCTTGCCAGCACCGAGAAGGTACTTGGGTGTTTCGCGCAGTCTAATGACGGTAACACGAAGAAGAGACAGGAAGAAAACGATAGCACCACCTGTGAACATGCAGTATCGCCAACCCATGTTGTTGCTTCGGGTGCAAGTTTCAACATCGACACAGTTCCACTTCTCAGGGACCATGAATCCCCAAGCGATGAAGCCGGTAACAGCCTGACCACAACCCCACCAACAAGCCATGAGAGTCAGGAGCCACTGCTTGTTGCTAGGAAGATACTCCAAAAAGACAGCAGTGTCCATAACCAGGTTTCCACCAGCGCCAAAGCTCAAAAATGAAACAAAAACTCCGAGAGAGGCCCAGTTGGGCATTCCACCGGCGATGATGCAGCAAATTGAAGTCATGAAGAGCGTAACGTTGAAAGCGAACTTGCGGCCAATAATGTCGGCGCCGAAACCCCAGAAAAGGGCACCGGTAAGCATACCGACGTAGGTTGCGATTGTCAAACCGTTGGCATAGCCCTTTTCGCCGAATTCGCGGAAGGCTTGGGCTGCGATAATTGACTGGAAGAGGGTGATCATGGAGTCAACCGCGTAACTTTACCACTGTCAGTAATGTTATTTTGCGGGGAAGTGTGAAAGTCGGTCATTTGCTTTCAAGAGGTCTTACCCAAAGCCGTTAAGGAAGAATAACTTCAGATGGTACGGTGTCCATCCGATCTCATCAATCGCCTAAAACTCGAGGTCAGAACTTGTTGTTTTGTCCTTCGATTTTCGTACTCACGTTGTTCACGAGACGCATTTTCTCGTTGAAGGCCGGGTCAAGATCCTGGAGATCGAGAAGGTCCTGTTGAGTACCAACTCTAACATCCATGGTCCCATACTTGGGTCCATTCTGCTCCTCCAAGCTCACCGGATCGACGTTCTTCTTCACAGAATCCATTCTGAGTAATTTCTCCGTATAACAAAACAAGAAAAGAGGAAATAAAAAAAGGATGAAAGATTGATCTCAAAGAAAAGAAGTCGCGTGGGCTTTATCTTCAGACCGGATGATCCTCTACCAATACAGCATAGCACAAACTGACCCCCGAAAACCTGCTAATTACCCACTCTAGCTAGATTAAGCAGCGCCCAAGACAAACCCCGCACCCAATAGAAGCCAAGAGATTCATCACGAGCCAAAATGGTCAGTGCTTGTTTGGCTGCAACGTTTTCTCTGTTTTTCGGAAATTGTTTAATGCAGGGTCTGCGCATCAGTAACTAGCTGCTGAGGTCAACACTTTATTCCCTCAGCTCCGGCTCAGGTGAACTGTTGAAGCACGTGGTGTTTGACTGACTTAGGCGAGATGGCTGGGAGGCTCTACTGATTCCACTCAGATCCATGCAGTTGGGTCGGCCAAGGGTCGAGAACAGTTAACATTCCCGGCTGAGAGTTAGTACATAAACGCGCATCCCACGTGTTTCTGCCAAGAAGATAAAGGCGATACAAGTTCACCGCCAGGAGATCATAAGTCTGTATTTTTTCAAATCACTAGTCTAGCTTCAGAGCTATAATAAGCTGCCGTATTCGAAATAGGTAAGAATAAACGAGCTTTGTAATGGCACGCTTGGACAAGCTGGAGGAAGTTATTAGCCTGCCAGGATATTATATTTATACCTTTTTCATAGAATATATAATATACTATAGAC
>JAALXK010000434.1:0-40325 GCA_012977745.1 Fusarium anguioides | reverse complement strand
GGTGAAGCTGATTGCCCAGGGGCAGCACCTGGGGCGCCTGGGGCTTGGGCCTGAGCCTGGGCCTGAGCTCCATAGTATTGCTGATACATGGCAACATAGCTGTGGTAGTGATTAGCATCAAAGAACGATGGTCTAAAACGACGAGATACTCACTTAGCATAACCGCCATAGGCTGCATAAGGGTCGGCACCACCATAGTACTGGGCGTACTGGGCAGCATAATCGGCAGCGGCAGTTGGACTGTTCACACCCGCAGGTGCTGGGCTGTTTGAAGTGCCACCGGCGTTAGCTCCATAACCACTATATCCACCGTGTGAACTGCCATAGGAACCATGAGGCCCTCCATGAGAGCCTCCATGAGAATGGTTGCGGTCACCTCCGCCATTGTACCGGTCACCTCCATACCGATCACCACCATATCGATCACCACCGTAGCGAGGTGGTCGACTCTTGAACTCTTCGTACTGTTCCTTCACATTGGCAATCAGGTCCTCGCACAGTTCCTTTGCCTTTGCAACCATATTGGGGTCGGGTCCACTGCACATGTTAGGTATCTATTTCTCACAAAATACAAACGTAAACTTACGTGACATGGAGAAACATGTCTTCGTCACTCTCTTGGTTAGTAGCCGCCTCGAGATATCCAGATCCTCGTCCCTTGATCTGCACGCGGCAAGTGGTCTCTTGCTGGATGTGCTTTACGTATGCGCCGCCATGTCCAACGACCTGGGCACGCAGGTTAAAGCCATGTACCGGCTCTAGGCTTATCGGAATCTTCTCTTCGGGCCATTTGCGCTAGAGGGGGCTTGTCAGCGTTCTCGACCTTTACAGTAATCTCAAGAGTCTTACTCTGCCAAACTCATCACGTTCGACCTGCTCCTGGTCTCGGCGTCGGAAACGCCTTTCATCGACAAGCTGAGGCAGCTCCTGCTGAATGAGTTCGTTGATCTTGGCGACAGCGGCCTCCAAGCCAGACTTGCTTGTACTCGTGATGTGGAGATAGAGAGGAGGATTCTATATGCAATTAGTATTAAAACTAAACGATAGGAAGGGCTTACTTACAGCGGCCGTTGCCATACTCTTATTAGGATAGTAGTTGCCTCGTGTGGTGACATCTTGCTAAATTAATATTATATCCTGCTAAGAAATTGTCAAGGAATTGCGTACCAGCGCCGGTTTCGTCTTTAATCTAATCAAGCGGGAGTCAGCAGGAGCAACGAAGTGGACATTGAAGCGAGCTATCAAGCTGTGTAAGCGTGATATCCTCGATTCAGGTGCAAAGATATTCCGAAAAAGCACTTCTGGCAAGATCAGTGGACTTTAAATCAAGAGTATTTACCATTTTCTGCGTAGACCCCTTGGTAAGGAGGTAACGATTCCTCAGATCATTGACCTCAATATCCTGGATGTAGTCACCATCTGCAACATACATCTCTCCATCGAGCGCGGGAGCTGTTTTGTTTGCACTTTGAGGAGTCGAGGTTGGTCGTGGCGGTGGTGATTCGGTGTCGGCAGACATAATGGGAGGCACATCGACATGCTGAATTCCTTTGCGAGCCTGGAGCTGCGCGTTGATTCGAGCGGCAGCGGCAGCTATAAGCTATGTTAGAAACATCCACACGAGCAAGGTCTGCCACAGAGCTTGTAACAAGAACACATACCAGCGGCAGCGGCAGCATCGGTTGGGGACTTCTTTGCCTCAGGAGTCGCATCCTTAGCAATTGGGCTGCGGTCTCTGCCAGGCTCAGAGCGACGTGACGGGGGAGATCGAGAGCGGCGGTCGAATCGCGTTGCTCTCCTTGGTTCCGGCTCAGTCTGGTCGAAGCGCGAGCGCTTCACCGTTCGGCGTTCGGTTTCGTCCATGGCGAAGTGCGCAGGTCGAGCTACAGATTTAGGGTTGAGATCGAGAATGCCACCTTTTGAGGTACCGATCTGTAAAAACAAGTGTAGCGATGGTGATCTGCGTCAACAATTGGCGATGCGACACAATGAGCGTCTGTGTGAAAAATAGCAACCGAAATGCGCCTGTTTTGAAGTGGAGTGTAGCTAAGATTGTCCAGCGAAAGAAAGAAAGGCTGGTTGAGGGTCCTTTCATAAAGCACGTCCCTCCTTGCAGCCTTCCGCCACACGTGGCTTGAGAAGTACCCGAAGCCGGCGATTGCGAGCATGTGGGAAAGAAGCTGGGGAGCAGAAGAATTCGGCAAGGCGGTCATAAATATTAAGGTAAACTTGCTGAAGGTCTCACGATGTATTGTTGGATTGTTTATGTCAGTAGGGTCTTCATGTCCGAATTATTTTTTAACCAGCCTAAAGAAATAGAGATGATTTAAAGGTAAGGGCATATACTGGTCTACTGAATACCTAGGTACCTACCTAGGTAGGTAAAAGTTAGGCAAGGTAACGGCAGGTTTTACCAATGGATCACCTGGGTAGTAAATTATTAAAATGGATTTCCTGAACAAAGCTGAGTTTCAAAATTCCAGGTCTCTTTGCAAGTGAAAAACAAATGCTGCATTATTGCCATTGGACAATAAGCTACCTACCTAGTGTGGCTTAGCCTTGCATGGATCTGAAGAACTGATCTGGGGAATTACATGGGCACAACTTTGGGGTTGTTTAATGTATCACAGCACCCAGATAACTTCAAGGTTGCAGAATTGTTTCTTTACAGTCTCTTGTTCTATATAAAATATACCCATCTGAGCATATCGCCAGGTACATTTGTACATTGAACGAATTCTGAAGCTAGGTCCTGATATATCTATACTCCGAGCTTACAGCGGACCCCTGCCGAGTTGATCCATGTCCCCGCAAACACCTGCCCCCCATCTCCTCATCACCTCCGGTGACCGGCCTATCGGTCGCCCATTAATTTTTTCGGCATTTCCTATCTCTTGCTGACCTTGAGTCACCTTCATCCTATCATCCGCCTGAACCAATTGCTATTTCTACCGTGTCAAGACGCTTCTTGTTCTGGTCAGAGAACCTTTTCTGTTCTCCCGTCTCTGCAAGATGGCTTCTTTACGGCCCTTGACTTCGTCCCTTCGCTGGGCTGCCTCCGCAAGGGGCGTGGCTGCCGTGCGATATAGCTCCTCCTCAACCTCTGCCATCGCCTACAAAGCCCTCCGCCGTCGCTCTGCTCCTCTCCCCGTGAGCGATAGCCCTCCTGCCTGGTCCGCCCAGTCCGCCGTCTCCAACATTCTCTACGAGACCCCGGTCCCCTCAACTGCTCCTCCCAAGCGCCATATCCTCAACTGTCTTGTCCAGAACGAGCCCGGTGTTTTGTCCCGTGTCTCCGGTATCTTGGCTGCTCGCGGTTTCAACATTGACTCTCTGGTTGTTTGTAACACAGAGGTCGACGATCTCTCTCGCATGACTATCGTCCTCACTGGCCAGGATGGTGTTGTTGAGCAGGCTCGCCGACAGCTTGAGGATCTAGTCCCTGTCTGGGCCGTTCTCGACTACACCAACGCTGCCCTTGTCCAGCGTGAACTCCTTCTCGCAAAGATCAACATTCTTGGTCCCGAGTACTTTGAAGAGCTTCTCCACCACCATCGCGAGATTGCTGCTGGTGAGACTGATGTCGATTTCGCCCACGAGGCCATTGAGCGCAGTATCTCCGATACCGCCAAGGACTTTCACCCTAGCAAGTTGGCTGTCAGTCAAGCTCTCCGACACAAGCACGAGCATCTCAAATCCATTACCTACTTCGCCCACCAGTTCGGTGGTAAGGTTCTGGATATCAGCACTAACAGCTGCATTGTCGAGATGTATGTTTCCCCTCTTCTATTGAATTAACCACACGCGGTACTGACTGTCACTTCTAGCTCTGCCAAGCAGTCCCGTATCGACTCGTTCCTCAAGCTTGTTGCTCCCTTCGGCATTCTCGAGTCTGCCCGCACTGGTTTGATGGCTCTTCCCCGGTCCCCTCTATCCGAGGGTAACCAGGAGTCTCTCGTCATGGAGGCGGATGAGGTCGTCGATGCCAGTCAGCTCCCTCCCGGATAAGCCAGATATCTCTATAAGTGGCTTTCCCAATGGCGTTTTCAAAGAAAGGATCTGGTTTAATTGATTTAATTCAAACAACTATTTTGTGATTCGTGCGCCAGTGCTTCGCCTTTTGTTCAGTATAGCTATCAAATGATGCAATATACCTCCATCTTTCGTTTTCTACTATCCTACTCAGAACCTACCCTTGTTTACAACGAAGCCCTCCAGGGCGGCTAGGTGGTATTAGCATCATGCTTTTTTTAGGCCTGAGCGTGAATACTTACAAACAGCAGCCCAAAGACGGTTCTCGGCCTCGGGGAATACCAGAGATCGGGGGCTATAAAAGACCTCATCGGCAACCTCCTCGGGGTGTCGAGGTAGACAGTGCATGAACTTCCAGTCAGATTTGGCACCTCCTCGCTTGGCAAGATCATTAGTGATCTGGAAACCAGCGAAGTCCTTGAGTCGCTTCTGAGTATCAGCTTCCTGGCCCATGGAAACCCATGTGTCTGTTACGAGAACATTGGCGTCCTTAACAGCCTCCTCGGGGACATTGGTCTCGATAAGCTTGCCAGGTGAGGAGACACCGTCGGCAGCGGAAGTAATGAGTTGCCTCATGGCATCAGGGATCTCATATCCTTTGGGGGCGGCGACCGAGATATCAACACCCATCTTGACACAGCCAATGGCCAGATCGAAGAGAACATTGTTGGCATCGCCGACCCAGGCAACCTTGAGGCCATTCAATCCAAGTGTAGCTCCCTTGGCGCTTGCTGAAGGGAAAGTCTCATGAAGAGTAAGGAAGTCGGCAATGGTCTGCAGAGGATGGAAATCATCAGACAAAGCGTTAATGACGGGAACACTCGAGTGCTTGGCCAAAGTAGCGACATCAGAGTGAGGTCCAACTCGAGCGACCATGCAGGAAGTCATGGAAGAAATAACAACTGAAGTGTCATAAAGCGACTCGTTGACCTTGCAAGTATTAGTATAGTCTTTTCTACGATAAGTGTAGTACTTACGCCCAACTGAATATCATCCTTTCCAAGGAACATAGGATGACCACCAAGCATATTCACAGCAGCTTCAGTAGAAACTCGAGTACGGGTACTGCGCTTGCTGAACATCATAGCAACAGTCTTGCCAGCAAGACCGGCATTGAGATAGCTGGCGGGGGCTCCGCCCTTGACAGCAATCTTTCGAGTGTTAGCATCACGGACAAGATTAGCAAACTCAGTAGGAGTGAGATCAGCAATTGTCATGAGATGCCTCGGGGTTGTAGCCTGTGAGTATGCTCGCTTCTGAAGGCCTGCAGCGGCTCCTCGAGCGATTCGGAAAGCTGAAGTCTTCATTTTTCTGTTGTGACGGGTGTGTGCTGTGCTGTATTGTCCGATGAGTGATTGTATGGTTATATGTGAGTTCTAGAGCTTACAGTCGAAATGTTTGGTAGATCAATGAGAGAAAAGTGATTTTTTCTTTTAAGCCAATAGTTTAAAGTAGGCCAAGATGGGATGGGATGAGTCTGTGGTAGCAAGAGTCACCATTGGAGGGCCATGTCCAGGTTGTTCCCGCCTCAAGCGGAAAGAGCTATGATGATCCACTCTCTTTCTATATTGGTCCGGTTTCGGGACGCTGACTCTAACTTACCTACCACCTAATATCTATTCAACAGTCTGGGTATGATTGGATACTTCCTACTAGGTAGTGCGAGCAATATATCAGTATTAGGTACTAAAGATGCCCCCTTAATAGGTTCATAAGTATCTAGTTGAACATATGGATATGAGAATCAGATTTACCTCAGTGGTTATTGATAGACGCTATTCCCAAACCTTGCCCAGGTTATTATAAACGAGGATCCCTCGCTCGAGTAACACTCTCCGTCCGTTACCGGCAGCTGAATTTCCAATGGCGATGATCATGTTGGTCCACTGAGCCCTCATTGACTTAAAGGGACTTCGCAATGTGTCAAAATTTCAGAGGTTATCTCGACTCGGAGTTCTAGAGTGTTTTAAATCACCTTAGGCTGGCTGTTAACAATGCCGTAATCGCCTCCGAAATCAACAATTGGCCTTTCTTTATTTACGCCTTAGATACAACTACAAGTTGTGACTTGTAAGTATCAAAGACCTAGTAGCCAAATAGGTGGTTCTTGGCGAGGTCCCTTATCAAAAATCTAGATTCTACGGAGTAGACTCAAGGAAATCAGTCAAATCGGAAATGCGCCAGATCCAAACCTCCAAACCCACCAGGTTTCAGGGTCGGATGCCCCTCTGATCACTCTGTCTGTTGGGCTGTGTGCGTGCTGGCTTTGTTCCTGGATCAAAACGGGCCCAAGCCAATCATAGCACACCCCCTCACAACCTTTATCAATCTAAACCCTGTCAAGGTGACTTCACCTTCGATGACGAATCGCCTGTCCCAACCTAACATCTTGATGATTACCTACCTACCTAGGTATACTTCTTACATCAACTTTCTCTCTAGATCATCTCTAACAGCGCATCTCTTATCACCGATCTCTCGCCCTGTCATCGCAATCTCCATCTGCGGCCTCCTCAAAACCATCTGCGCCTTATGAGCGCGCCCAAAATCCATTAAACAGCCTTTCACACCCCTACAATGCCGGCCGAGGAGAGCGAATCCCTCATCTCACCAACCCGTGAGCGAGAGGAACCTACCGAGACCTCGCCTCTACTCAGCCGAAACGACGATGATCATCACAGTGACGCTGAGGAAGATGACCAACGCGAACATGTCTTGCCTGAACCCCAGTCGCAGGCTGACTGGAGTTTCTGGCCAAGACGCAACAAGACGAGCACCAAGTCGCCCTGGCGATGGCCTTCTATCATCGCCATGGTAATTCTTGGTGGTATTGTCGTTCTCATAATTGTCCTTGGTTTCCTCGTCCCTCCTGCTGTTAAGGAGTACGCCGAGAAGGCTGCTGTCCTGGAACCAACCAACTTATCCATCGAAAACATTACAAGCGATGGCATTCGGGCGCGTGTTCGCGCAAACGTCTATCTCGATGGATCCCGAGTTGAGAACAAGAACTCTCGCCGCATTGGGAAAGCAGTTACCGGCATTATGCGAAAACTGGAGACCAAGGAAACGGCTGTCAACGTCTATTTACCCGACTATGCCGATGCTCTTGCCGGAACTGCCGTAATCCCTCCTCTAGTTGTTGATATCGTTAATGGACACATCAATGAGTTGGACTTTGTGGCAGAGGTCAACCCTGGTGATGCCGAGCATATCCGCAAGATCGCGAATGACTGGTTGGATGGAAATTTGAAGCAGTTGAAGGTGGTGGGCAAGACGAAGATTCATCTCAAGTCAGGAGTCGTCCCGCTTGGTGGCCATGATGTGGCGGAATCTATGGTCTTCGAAGGTCAATCTCTCTACCGCTCCTTTGCCTCCCTATACTTAGGAAAGAAGACACTCCTTTAATGAGAAGAAGCGTATCTATCTGTTAGAACTTGACTGACACACTCACAGCCAATGATATCCCGTCTATGCCTGAGTACAACATAGAACGCATGGATCTCCACGATCGCCCGGTTGACAACCACAGCCGTAAAGTGATCGAGGCTGACGTATCCCTAAAAGTTCACAACGACTATCCACTATCCTTCCAAGTGCCAACTCTTGGGTTTGAAGTATTGGTGCCCAACTGCGATTCAACACTACCTTCTATCAGTGTTGCAGATGCCACCACGGACCCTATCAATGTTAATGCCAAGGCGGATGTTCAAGCCGATGCCAAAGGGATCATCCGCGACATTCCAGAATCCTTGACGAAAGCATGTCCTCACTCTGAATCATCTCCTTTGGACCACTTCATGGATCGTTATTTGCATGGCGAGGATGCCAAGGTGTTTGTGAGAGGAAAGAAGCTCAACAATACTGATACCCCAGAATGGATCTCAGATATTCTTGAGAGCATCACGGTTCCGGCTGACTTCCCAGGACGGTCCTTCGATAGCTTGATCCGTAACTTTTCCTTGACAGATGTTGATTTTAAACTACCAGACCCTTTCGCCGATGTCAACGATCCTGAGGGCGAGCCTCGAGTCTCCGGTACTGCACAAGTACTCGCAGCCCTTCCACCTGAATTGAACGTGGACTTGGGAGTTGATAAGCTCCGCTCCACTGCTGATCTATTCTACAAGAAACGGAAAATGGGCGAGTTGAACATACGCCACTGGCAAAGCGCCAACTCGACAAAGATCCATGATAAAGACACTGATGAAACTTTACTCAATATTACATCACGAATGGTCGATGTACCTTTGACAATCACAGATGGCGATGTGTTCAGCGAGATTATGCAAAAGCTGCTGTTTGGTGGAGGCGATATCACACTCGACATCAAGGCTGAAGTCGACGTGAAACTCAAAACTGTCCTCGGCATCTTAACGGTGAAAAAGGTCCCCGCAGAGGGCAAGATCCCAGTAAACGGTCCGTCATCGCTGTGGTAATCTCTTGCATCCCCCATGAGGATGAACAATCCTTATCTACACATTGAAGTATTTTCTTAACATGCCTCGCAGCCATGGCAAAAGCAAGTTCTAACTGACAGTCAGGATTTCCTCGAAACGCTCTCGGTAGACTCAAGCCTCAAGTCGGCGAGATCGAGGTCATGGAAACAACGGAGACGGGCGTTCGAATGAGAGGCCTTGTCAACCTCACAAACCCTACACCGTATTCTGCTGTTATCCCCTATCTTAGTGTACACATTCTCCACGATGGGGAGCTTCTCGGCGAGGCCATATCAAGAAACGTAACCTTTGCCCTCGGAAAGAATACGAATGTCTCTGTTGATGCGACCTGGGACCCTCTACGATTTGGCGGTGAAAAGGCACAAGAAATTGGTCGGAAGCTGCTTTCAGATTACGTATCTGGTAAAAATACGACATTAACGGCGCGAACCCATAAACGGAGTGTCCCAAACGTCCCTATTATTGGCGAAGCTCTGTCAAAGATCAACATCACTCTTCCTGCGCCACGGATAACTGTCCCTGGCGAAGACGAGCAAGATGGAGAGAAGCCACACTTTATCAAAGATGCTACCTTTCATCTCTTTTCGTCAACAGCAACTTTCACCCTCCTTTCGCCTCTGCTTTACAATACATTATATATAGAACATATTAACGCAACGGCTCTCTACAATCACACTGAGCCAGTCGGTCAGATTATACACGACGAGCCCTTCCCAGCAACACCTGGACGATCCCAGACCCCACGCCTACCTGTGGAATGGTCTCCCAGCAGTGTAGGTTATGGCAAACTCAAGGAAGCGTTGGGCGGGTCGCTCAAACTGGATGCCATAGCAAACGTTACTGTCAGACTAGGCAGCTGGACTGAAAAGATTCATTACACAGGCAAAGGCATCGGAGCAAAGGTCAGCCTATAGATGATCGATTCTGGAATATCTTTATACAGAAATGTTTGGAGTTGGTGGGTCTTATTTTTGTGTGAGGAGTTGGAATGGCTTAGGACAACGATGGCGCGTGTTTCTTCTATCCCCTATAGACACACCTAGGATACATGAAATTGATCTTCTTCCTGTTAGATGCTGTAACGTCACTGGAACCTGGAACATGCACCGAGTAGAACCGTTTTGTCGTGAACAGTCTCTGGGTTCACTGAATAGGTTTGCGTAGTAGTTCTGGTAAACAGCTAGTTACACCTACAAAGAAGATAAGGCACAAAGGCCATTCATTTATGGAAGAACCATTATGTTCATTGATACTCTTGATAGTACAGCATTGTTCATATAACCCCAGCAACAAGGGGTTTTAGTATAAGAAGCCTGTGAGTTTCCGCTCCAACGTCAGCAGCACACAAACAACGATCCCCAAACCATCTTCAGCTTGCAGTCTGGCAGAAGATTAATACATTTTGGAGGTGAGTCCAATAACCACCTGTCATCAACTGAAGATTCTAGGTATCCCCAGCTTCACAGGTAATCATGTCTCCTCAGCATCAAAACAAGGACATTGTTGACACGATCAACAACTCAAGCGAGCCTGATAGCCCAACTCCCAGAGCATTGTTTTCTTCATCAATTGACGTTAAAAAGTCACACCAGGAGTCAAGCCGCACTGATGAGATGGTCAAGGCTATCGAAGCGGATGTGGACGAGGCATTGAAGGAGATGAAAAAGGTCTGGGAAGAAATCGCTATGGAGAATGGAGAGTTGCCTATTATCAGGGGATAAAGATAAAAGGTGGTGCTTCACTTGAAGCTCGGAATTTAGGTTCTGGCGTTTTTCTGGGGGTTGGGAGAATTAAATGGAAGATTCTCAAAGTAGGCAAATAGTCTGGGGCGAGCGAATAGGGGAAGCCTAGGTAAAGTTAGTCGAATACCAAACATACCTGGGATCTAAATCTCCACATGGTGTCAGCAGGGAATAACATCTCAATAAGCACATGAGTAAAGGGTAAAAAGCACCTTTTGTTGATCTGAATTGTCCATTGCCGGTATTACTATTCGTAGCCTCCTCCACCCAAAAAAATTAACATCCTGTGATAAAAAGTGAAATTATGCAAGTCGAACACCAGCTTCCCGTCGCTTCTTGAGTTGTTGTTGGGCTGCCAGACTCATACCCGCAGAACTGGCGTCAAACATGCTCTGGGCTTCTCGTCGCTTCTCGTCTTCAATCTTCTTGAGGAGTTTCTCTGTCTTGCCCTGTCCGCTTCCTTTGCCGTGGAACTGGTGACTGAGATGCTTGAAAGCCTCCTTACTGTCGAGTGAGCGGCCGTGGTCATCCGTGTATTTGAGCTCAACATTGGGTTTGTAGGTAGCCGAAAACAGTTCAGCCATGCGTCGAGACTGCTGTTGATCGCGCCAGCTGTTTTGTTGACGGGCATATTCCTCACGTTCACGTACCGACATTCTGTCGAGTTTGCCATTCATACGGTCACGCTCACGTTGTGCGCGTGCCTCCTCGTCCAGTTTTTCCTCCAAACGTTGCTTCTGGATGAGAAAGTCTTCACGGTTTCGCAAGCTGCTGTACTCCTCATCGCCACGTGTATCTTTCACGAGGCCTCGCTCTTTTAGCAGCGCTAGGGTAGCGCCCATACCATTTCCAACAGCCTTTTCTTCGTCTACACCCGTTTCATCCAATTGCTGGGCAGCTGACGATTGGGGCCTGTCTTCTTCAACAACCTGTGCGTCATCGTTCATGGGGTGATCCTCGTCGGGTTCTGGTGACTTTGACACGGCCTTTGGTCTTCTAGGCTTGCGTTCTTCGTCTTCGCCGGGTTTACTTAGGCCGGCAACAAATTCTGAGACTTCATCAAGAACAAGTCCTCCCTCTTGCTGTTCTGTCGGTTCTGGCTCATTCTTCTCCTCTTTGAGAAGCTTAGCAATATCCTCTGGTCGAGTCTTCTTCCTCTTTTTCAAAGCATTCTTCCGTTGAATCGCCAGTGTTGCTTGAAGATCATCGTCATCCACAAAAGCATCATCGGCAGCCTTTCGCTTCTTAGTGATAGCGTCTTTCGAGTCGATTTCCATAGCATCAGCGGGTGTTGTGTCGATGGGGAAAAGACCGTCGTCATCTGTTGGTTTTTGTCTTGTTCCCTTCTTACCCTTCTTCTTTTTGGACTTCTTGACTTTGATTTGTGAAGGATCAATATAGTCTGAAGAAATAGGGGCATCGCCTACAAGTCCGTCCGTTAGTATCGATTCATATTTTTGAACAAGGAAATTCGACCTACCAATAACGTCATCCAAGCTCACACTCTGTCCGTTCTTTGTCTTGTCGACAGGTTTCTCTAGAATATCTGAAAGTTCTGCGATGACGCCACCTGTATCGAGTGTGAACTTCTTGGGCTTTTTTCCTTCGATCTCTTCGTCATAGTGTGATAAGATTCCACGCTCGCCCTCCTCATCATCATCTAGGGGGTTATAGCCTGGTTTCTTCTTTTTGTTATCGAGCCTCTCGGCAAGCTTCTCGGCCTCGCGCATATTCAGGTTCTCCAACTCGTCTCCCTCCTCCTCGTTCTCGTCAATAGCCGTATCTTTGAGGGTAAGAATTTGATCGTCGCCGTCGAGGAAGTCTGCTGTGTCGTGCCCAACTTTGATACCGGCGAGGTCTTTAGAAGTATACCGAACAGCTGCCGCAGCTTCGGCCTCGGCTGCCGCCAGTTCCTCTTCCAGCTTCCTTACCTTTGCGATATTCTTCTGTCTTTTCTTTTGGCCCATAAGCCAGTCTTTGGCGCTAAGGTCACCGCCCTCTTCAGCTTCTCCGAAGCCTTTGCCTTCTAAGAGTGCATTGCGCTGCGCTTGCTCTCGGGCTTTTCGAATGGCCGCCGCTTTTTCTTCGCGCTTCTTCTTGGCCTTCTCCGCCTCCATCACTTTGTTGTAGTTGTCGTAGGCCTGGGCCTGACGGCTCTCGAGTGTGCTGGGTGCTTCGCCATCGGCGTACATAGATTCAGTTTGAGTAGTGTTATCTGCTCCTGGGACGGGCAAAGGCTTCATTCCCAGGGAGATACGAATCCTATTCGTCTCTTCGATAGTTGCTGTGTCCATCTTGACAGTCTTGTCGCAATGACGATGTCGATTTTTGTGATGCGCTCGAGATGATGCGAAGGCTCTCTAAAGTCTGAGGTTGAAGAGCACGGATCACTTTGCAACGCGACAATCTGTCTGGTGGGTCCAGACGTGCTAAATAATTCCGCAGTTGGGCCGTATTATGTAATCAGACATCTCAAAAAAATGTGTATATAAATCTCGAGCCGCAACTAATTTTTTTTCTTCTTCTCTTCAAGCAAACACGGATCTGTGCCTAGCGATCCTCTGCTCTTCGGAGTCAGGGTCGATTGCTTTGCAGCTCGATAACTTATAAGGAGCCATCAACATGTTATGGTGTCAATTTTCCTATCGACAGGTCCAAGAGTAACTGTTGTTTCAGCTGCTTCATTCGCTATCGCAAGATGGCTTGAGTATCGGGGCTGTTACAAACGAGACGCTATATTCCACCCCCCTTTTCCGAGACCGTCGGTCGGTGAGGTTGGGGAAAACCATGGCCTACCTACATATCTTCGATTAGTTGCTTTTTTCTGATGTGATGTTTAATCCGTAACTTGGTCGCGACGCGCTTGGAGAGAAGGACGTGAAACTTTTTTTTTCTTACCAACCATGAACTAGGTTGCCGAGCAACGAAGGCTGCCCATCCACCATTCTCCAATGCATAGATCCGGGTTCTTCAGTAACGTGAGCGTCGGCTTTGATCCTAAATTTGGGGATTCTGCCCACCTTCTACGAAATATCAGCGGCCCGTTCTCGGAGCTGCGTGCCAAGATTCAACTAGATCGCATATGATGATGGTGGAGTGTCCTGTTGTCAGGGTATGTGAGGTTGGTCACGAGGCTTGTAAACCAATATTACAACCACAGGGTAGGCATATGTTGTAGGCGATGTTGTATCAAGCAAAGCAAGATATCATGTCGCAGTAATCGATAACCGAGGATGATACATGTACAACCCACATGCACCTACATATACATCAAAGGTTGGGTCGCACTCGGCGCTTTATCCAAAGCTTGTTCATGTATCTGCCGATGCTTGTCCTGGGGGGATTTGGGGATACCTCACATAATCTGGGGTTCAAGAATCTGAATATCACGAATTAGGTAGTGAGAATACAAACAAGGTGACAAGACGGAGTGAACAAGAAACGGAAAGCTCGGCTGGCATGTGAAAGACTGTCCATGAGTGGCTATTCTCTTAAAAGGGATAGTTAATAATCTCCTACCTATTGCAGGTGTTTACCCCACACTCTGAGTTGGGGACTTTCTGGTTTTCAGAGTGAAGCCATTGTTGAACAATTTGGGGAAGTGTCACAAGCGGTCACAGTCAGCTGGTCCTCATGTGAGCCCTATCTTAGCCTGTTTACAGCGACCTGAGACATGCCATTGAATCAAAACACTAGATGATTCTTCCCATGAAAATAGAACTGAAGCTCCCGGAAGTTGACCAAAGCATAAACCTGCCTGGCTTCAATATCTCACCCCAAGCCGAGGCGATATCTGCCAACTACAAACAACACCACTACCTGGAAACTGCATCAGACTAACTGTGATCAACTCGGCCTCATTATAATTATTCGGCCCTTTGGACCACACCGCACTATTCCTCAAAGGCCTGCGTCCGATGTTCACGAACTCTAGAGCTTCCGCACTTCCATATTGGGCATCTGGCAACCGTACCCTTGACAAGACCAAGTCTTCTACATTACGAAACTCCTATCAAAGCCGGCATGCCTGCCATCTATAAAAGCTTCATGATGGACCTGGATGATGTTGATGGTTCAGTTCCATCACTCTCGATCAACTCTACTGCCTCCCTAATACAGCCTATTATGTACTTGGTGTCTTCTGCTTTTTTGCTCGGCTCATTCGCTCTTCAGAGTGTCTTGGGTAGACCGGGTCTTGTGCAAGAGAGACAATCTTCTGTTGAATCATTTATCAAGTCTGAGAGCTCAGTTGCTATTAAGCAACTCTTATGCAACATTGGCTCCGACGGCTGCAACTCTAGGAACGTGGCTGCTGGCATTGTCATTGCTTCCCCAGACACCCAGGATCCAGATTGTAAGTTGATGGTATGAACGGGAAGACAGAAACTTACTAACATATGCGAGACTTTTACACTTGGACTCGAGATGCTGCCCTCGTCTTTAAGTATGTTGTAGATAAGTTCATCAACTACTACGATGCTGGCTTGCAGAAGAAAATTCAGGAGTACATTGTCTCTCAAGCCAAGCTCCAAACAGTTTCCAATCCTTCTGGATTCCTTTCAGATGGTTCTGGTTTGGGCGAAGCCAAGTTTAATGTCGATATGAGCGCCTTTACTGGCGGTTGGGGTGAATCTCCATTCCTCTATGCCCCTGAATTAAGCCGTTGACTAACAGTTGTCAAGGACGACCACAGCGAGATGGTCCGGCTCTTCGAGCCACTGCTATCATCATATATGCCAACTGGCTGATCGAAAATGACTACACTTCCACAGCCAGCGACATTCTGTGGCCTGTTGTTCGCAATGATCTTAACTATGTGGCCCAATACTGGTAAGTAAACACCAGCTCATCTAGAACAACGACTGACATCCATAGGAACCAAACTGGCTTTGACTTGTGGGAAGAGGTCAAGGGTAGTTCATTCTTTACGACCGCTGCCCAATATAGAGGTTTGTTTAAAAGTACTGTTTCTTATGCCATGCCTGATATTTTACAGCTCTCATTGAAGGTGCCGCCTTGGCCAAGAAGCTTGGCAAGTCAGGAGACGATTATTCCAGTATCGCCCCTAATGCCCTCTGCTTTTTGCAGTCTTACTGGATACCTTCGGGTAAATATGTCGACTCTAACAGTAAGTATTACTTTTCTAGATTCCGAGCCATTTTGCTTATTTACCCCCTTAGTCAACGTGAACGATGGCCGCACTGGCAAGGACGCCAACAGTATCCTCACCTCGATCCACAACTTTGACCCTGCTCTAAGCTGCGATGCCGCCACTTTCCAGCCATGCAGTGACAAGGCTCTGGCCAACCACAAGGCCGTTACTGATTCTTTCCGCTCATGGAACATCAATAGGGATATCTCACAGGGCTCCGCGGTTGCTGTTGGGCGATACTTGGAAGACGTCTACTACAACGGCAACCCCTGGTATCTTGCTACTCTAGCCGCGGCAGAACAGCTTTACGATGCTATCTATGTCTGGAAGCAGAAGGGCTCCATCACTGTCTCGGATGTATCTCTTTCCTTCTTCAAGGACCTGGTCTCTGGAATCTCCACCGGCACCTACGCCAGCGATTCTTCCACATTTAAGAGCATCACCGATGCCGTCTTCAAATATGCTGATGGATATATCGCTGTCGTTGCAAAGTACGTGGGCACAGATGGTCACTTGTCAGAGCAGTTTGATAAGAACGATGGACGTCCCCTTTCGGCTACGGACTTGACTTGGTCATATGCAGCGTTCCTCTCAGCCGCTGACCGTCGAGCTGGTGTTATTCCTCCTTCCTGGGCGGGCAGTGCACCTGCTGTTCCTCAGCAGTGTGGAACCAATGCCGTTGCTGGCTCATACTCTCGTGCCACTGCAACGTCATTCCCACCATCGCAGACCCCAAAGGATGGTGTTCCAACACCCACCGGGACTCAACCTACTAGCTCACCCACCAGCTGTCCTACCGCAACTTCTGTAGCCGTCACATTCGAAGAAGTTGTCGTCACCAACTTTGGTGATACCATCAAGATTGTTGGTAACCTTGCTGCTCTTGGCAACTGGGACATTTCCAAGGCCATCCCCCTGAGCGCCTCAGAATATACCTCCTCGAACCCCCTATGGAAGGCGACTGTTTCCCTCCAAGCAGGACAAGCGATTCAGTACAAGTACATCAATGTTAAGAAGGATGGTTCTGTAACCTGGGAGAAGGACCCCAATCACACTTACACTGTTCCCAATACGTGCGCCACAAAGGCCACTAAGTCTGACAAATGGCAGTCTTAGGGCAGTAAGGCACTTCCCCTTTGCTGCCTTGGGTGCCGTCTTGACACTTGTCCATATAAAATGACTCAACTGGTTAGCTTCGCTGGGCTGAAAGACACACGCGGATCTGACAACGAAAGAGATGGTCTGCAGAATGTGGAATAGTGGCCCCTGATTCCCCGAGAGCACATCAATGAACTGCGATATATACTCAAACTTGAGCAGTCTCATTTTTCCAGTCCGATGGCAATGAAGGAACCTCAAGATCTTGCTGAAATGTTTGCCGATTGTAATATGTTATAGTCTCTTCTGTAATCATCCATATACCAATAACCTTCACTCCCCTCTTAGAAAGGCATCTACGCAAACTCGTCATCCGCCTCCTCAATCGAATTCTTGACCCGCACCAAGATTGTAGTCTTCCACTTATCCAACTTGCTAATCTGGTCGAACTGGTACAATCTGTCGGTGAACTGCTCCTGGCTCTTCGCCTCGATGGCCTCGCACAGGTCAGTCAGCAGCTGGTGCTCTCGCTGTGCGCCAAACGAGGGGTCCATGTCGCGGTACTTCTCGAGGGCGCGCTGGGCAGCCACTAAGTCGCCACTAGCCAGATGACAGATACCAGCCTTGAGTAAATAGTCCTTGACGCTGTACTTCATGAGGTTGTTATTAATCGACTGCTCGGCCACTCTCTCGTACTTGTCGATGGCTTTGTAGTAATCGCCCTCGATGGCCGCCACATCGGCAACCTTGAGCCAGAGCTTGTTGGCGAGACTATCAAAACAGGTAAGCAAAGGCGAAAAACACAGATGTCAAGGCCCAACTCACGCTGCCGCATTATCACCCTCGTACCAGGTGGCAGCGAGTTCGTAGCTTTCGATAGCACTCTTGGCATCGCCGAGGTCCACCTCATACAACTCTCCAAGGTTCTCCTTGTGAGAAGCTGCGCGGCGGAAGTTGCCCTTGGCGCAGTATCGGTCGACAGCGACATTCAAGCATCGTGCAGCAGCCTGGGGATCGTCTTTGCGGTATGCCTTGAAGGCATCGACAAGGGTGTTGGCAGCATCATCGGGCTCCTTGAGCTTATCGGTTTGAACTTGCGCGGCCTGTTCGAAAGCCTTGCCAGCCTCGAGGTCTATAAGTCGGATATTGTCAGCTTCGGTTTGATATCGAGACAAAGCGGTAAATGCGCACTCTGTTGCTGCATCTTGAAGGCATTGGCGGCTTGAATAAAGAGGTCAGCAGCCTCTTGGTACTTATCCTCTCGCCCACCAAAGAAGCTAAAGCCACCGCCGGCGCTCTGAAGCTGCTTCTGAGCCTGAAAGTTGCTATGTGTCAGCAGGCGTTGGACAGCGACAGCCAAGACAATGATAAGGCGGGGGAGGGGTATAAGGCACCTTTTGAAGGAGAGCTCGAGGGTCTTGAGCCATGGTCGTGATTTTAGTGGAAGGGGTATCAAGTAAGAGTTGGGAGGAGAAACAGAAAGAAAAAAGTGCCACGTTCGAGGTTATCAAGAGCTTGTTTGGAGTTGTAAGTCAAATAGATGAATGGAGTTGAGTTGCGGCGTGGATAGCGGCTGAGCTATGACGACGGTCGCCTGAGCCACAGTTCCCTGCAGCGAGTGGGCCGCCGGAGCCGCCCACTGCTGTGACACCTCAGGGACCAGCATTGAAGATTCTACGATAATTAATTGACGAGTAACTGTCCAACGACGAAAACTGAGCAAATAAAACATATACCTTCACCTACAGGTGTAGCTAAACACCATGGCAATATGTGCACCCTGCCGGCACGCCCTTAGGCACACCATTATCACACACCTTACAAAACGCACGACAAGTCGGTCCATAGCCACGAACTCATCCTCAACTGCTGCTTCAATCTTAGAGAAACCCACGTGGTCTGTTAGAAGTCTTCTACCGTCATCACCGTCCTCAGCGCCTGCAGAGACGATCTCACCCGCCCAATTGCACCACCTCCTCCGTCTCTCTGCCCTACCACTGCCCACTACACCTGAAGACGAAGCAGCCATGATCAACACCCTCCAGAGTCAGTTGAAGTTTGTCCGCGCCGTGCAGCGTGTCGATACCACCGGCGTTGAGCCTCTGAGAGCGATTCGTGATGAGACACCAGAGGCTCGACATGAGGTGACAATTGGGCTTGCAGATTTGCAAGAGGCGCTGGACAAGGAGGTCCGAATAGGACATTATCAAAGGGCAAGGAGAGTCAGAGAAAAGATCCATTCAAAAGCGGAAAAGTGGGATGCTCTCAAAACAGCAAGCAAAACAGCTGGAAGATATTTCGTGGTTGAGAGTGGGAAGAACGATGCCGAAGGCGCTGAATGATCGTTGATCAAAAGTTGAGTAAAAATGAGATACCCTCCTCTTGTATAGTAACAATTCTCTGAAAATGGTTAATGCTTAGCCATATGACCCTGTATCAAAGCTCATTTGAACCTCCGAAATACCCATATCTCGTTAATTAATGGTCTCTATCTAGGCATGTATCAATCAACAAAACTATGCTCATATCATCATAAGCCGCGCTCAATCTACCCTGCTCTCGGATGTCCCGACTTTGTTGTTCTATGTCTTGGTTTCCGACAACCCATCCTTGAGTTTTGGCTTAGGTACCTTCTCGTATGCATTCGGGCTCGGCGCTCTCTTCTCTTTACCTTTTCCGTTTCTTCTTCCACGTCCATGACTGTGTCCATGTCCACAACCCTGACGTTTACCACTCGCTGGTTGTGCACCATCACGATCTGAGCCGGAGTCTGAATTTGAGTCTGAATCGGAGGACTCATCACTGGATTCATCGACGGCCTTGGGCTTATGGTAGATACAGCATACTATTGCGGCTTCTGTTAGAACGGAGTCCCTCAACAGTTTTATTTCTTGTCGCCCACCTTTTGAGCTCTTTCGTCCAAGACCTTCGTTGTCTACTACATCCTCTGCCCACTGCACAGATCGCCCATTCGATGTATGCGCGCCTCGAAGCCTCAAAATCTGCGGGGCTTGTTCTCGCGTCTCCGGTCTTTGTGTCGGGGCCTTAGTTTGTGTTTGTGAGGACGCTGGTGCATTTCGTTGTTGTTGAGACATGGCTGTAGTATGCCGGGTTTGCCTCAGTCGTACCACGAGTGACTGTTTGTCTGTTTGAATGAAGAATTTAACCAAAAGAGAAGACGGGGCGTTTTCCGAAAAAGAAGTTTGTGATCTTTTTCAATGTATTGTCACGCGTTCCCTGATAGAATCGTATGGCAAAGGAATGGATGAATTGTCATCGGGTTTTAGCGACCAAGGATGGAGGGGCGCAAAGAAAAATCCGGGGTTGATTCGCCCCACGTCATCGCCTATCATGAATGAATTCCTGCATTAAGGTTACCTAGGTACTGACAGTGTAAATTTGAGTTGATGCTTTTTAACAGCGCCATTGTTCCATTGAGTTTGTTTTGTATGATAATACAATAGTTATATACAGTTTATACCTTTGGGGTAATACAACAATAATACAGTTGACATGATCATTACATAGCCATGAATCTTACAACACAACACTCTCATAGCTCAGCTTATTGCTGCAGCTCTCTTCTCGGCCTTGACCTTCTTTTTCGCGCCCTTCATACTTCTTCGAGGTCGGCTCTTCTTGTGTTCTGGTAGCACACGGGGCTTGTTATGCAGCCATCCTTGAATGGGTTGACGACATCCAATAAATCGGCCTTCAGGACTGAACACATCAACCGCTGGCCAGCCAGGTTCCATTGGGGGTTCTGGTTCCTTGCGTCTCATCTGCACGGGGGCAGTTGCATCTATCCGCTGAGCTTTCATGGCCGCAAAAGGATCAGATGTGTCCACCTGTTTCTGCTGAACCCTTTCATCGACTCTAGGTTGTTGGCTTTGAGGAAACACCTTCATCGCAATATCCTGCGTACGGACTTGAGCGACAAGCTCAACATAGCCCACGCCCTCGATAAGAATATCTGTGGACAACACTCGGAATGGCAGTCTATCAACATTTAAGCCAACCGCATTCTTCCGTGTAAGAGGGCCAGCCCTCTTCCTGGTGACATCGTGAGACAATTTAAACGTTCCGGCATGCTTCATCTTGTCTCCAGTACCAGGAAGCATGATACTCGGCACACCAATAGACTCCCTTACCTGCTCTTGGAAAGCAATGGCTTTCTCAGTGTGAGTGAGGTGCTCTTCCAGGGGCGTAAAGTTGTATGCTAGGAACACCAGGTTGGGGTTCTTTGGTGTAATGCGGATAAGACCTCCTCCCAGTATAAGGGACTTGCCAGGCGTCATTGAGATCTGCTCAGGCACAATACGCTTCTTCATGATCATAGATTGACGACACTCTTCCTTCACGAACAAGTCCAAGTCGCTGCGCGCCAACCCGGGAAGATCAATCAATTCGCCCTTTCCGTTGCCGAAAGGTACCCGAATCGGGGACGCCGTTGTACCAGGGAGCGAGGATACCAGAGGCATGTCGGGATAGTTCTGAGCCGGCTGAGGGGGTGGAAGCAAATCCCCAACATCGATGTCTTGCTCTTCACTCTGTCCGGCTGATATTGATTCCGTCTTGATGCTATCCCGAGGATATGTTGACACCAACGCTTGTCCGACTTCCTTACTGGGCCCCATTCTGCCTTTGGGATAGACAGCCTCAAATAGCTGACTTTTGCCCACGTTGACCTTTCCAACCATCCACCCCGCGCCACCGCGTTGCCAAATATCTTCCTTAACATCCTTGCACCACCAAGAACGTTTTGCGCTAACACAGCGGACATTGCCCAAGCGAACTCTGTTTCCAAGCCGTCCCAGGGCGTCTCGCAGCACTTCACGCAGGTAGGGCATCATCGAATCCACCATCTCTTTCGTAGGACCAAGGAGATCACCACGAGTAATAATGAAGCTCAGTTCCGTCTTGCGATCTTTTTGGTACTTGCTCACCCGGGACCTTCGGTTGCGTGTCCTGATCGGAATGTCACCCAGCAAAACATTGAGCCGAGGGATGAGTGACATGGGAAAATCGGCAGCGTCTATGACATGATATATATGGTTGTACTTGTGTGGCGACTCCTCGATTGTTTCACGCAAAGATTCAACAGTGGGATGATACATCTCAACCTTTGCTGTCTCGCTCGAGGTGCTGTAATGCTGTAGGTTATGACATCGATCACAAACAGGCTGTTTATCTTGCACAGGCGGTTCTGGCATCATGTTAGTTCTTGTATGATTTATAGACAGAGTGAAGGGGCATACTAGGAGGAATGTTCCCTTCTCTCTCAGTTCCGGATACTAAGAGAGAGGGATCAAGACCAAGGGCGTTCAGCCGGGTTTGGTCCAATGCTTTGAGAACGTCGTCAACAACTCCATCTTCTTGGCTCGCTGTATGATGACGCTCAAAAGCTTTGGGATTCAACCACTTCTTCACTCTCTTGCTCTCGGGATCAAAATAGCCAAGCAATTGGGGGTCGCTCGTTTGTGTAAAGGCACCACATCCCGTGCAATTTAATGGCAATCGTCTCTTGGGGATTTCAGAGTTCAAAATAGAAGGGGCGTCAGCTGTTGTGATATGCTCATTTTGGACGGTAGTCGATTTGGTGTGATTAGATCGTCTAGCATAAATCGGAGTTCGTAAAGGTGCTGCTCTTGGTGTTCTATAAAACCGACTTGACACCCCAACGGCCGGACATAAAAATAATGGAACACTAGATGAAGCTGATGCTTCACCAATACTGAGAGCCCGATTGAGCCATCGAGCTGACAATGCGCGATGCATTGCGCTGTCTTGGAATTTAAGACTGAGTATGTTGTTGCAACTAAAAAAGAGTTGACTTACACAGATACCCCCAAAAATTTCCTCGGAAAATCCTAGTCTAAAGTACCAGGCTGTTAGGCCTATGTCCAGATTAAAGTGGCACGCAACCAGAACGAGAACCCCACCAGCCACATCGGGTGAACGCTCGGCCCGCAGTCTCACAGCCTTTCGTTTGAGCAGGGGTCTATGATTTTCTGGGCCCAGAGGCGTCGACTTTTTGAGGCATTGCGACCACTGAACTGGTTCGATTCCAAGAGACGTTTGCGTAACGCCTTTACATATCAAAGGTTTGCGCAGCTCAAGATGAGGTCTCTCGGTGAGCGTTTCAACAAGCTTCGCAGGGTAAGTCAATTCTTCGATGTTGGATCTCAAGAGCATGGCTAACAAGTTGTATAGAAGGTAGATATCTCCCCCGTAAAAGACGACTCACGATGCATTGCTCACGATTAAATCAGCTTGTTTCCTTAAGATGCGGCCCCGGAGCAGCGATTCTTCCTCCTGAGGTGACTAGAATACATATGGACTTTGCTACGAGCTTCAAGAACGGCCACATGGGTGCCAAGTCAGTCTATATCTTGAGCTTGTCGACATATCAACTAATACCCAAAACAGAAAGTTCTGGCTTGAGAATCTACCTCGACTAAAATACCACAACCCCTCGGTCCCTATGATCGTCAACCGCCACAACCGAAACAATAAGAAGCCCACCCTCTCCATCTACCTCCGCAAGCCTGACGCCTCAACTCCCGCACCTACTACCCGCTCACAGCCTGCCTCATCACGCAATAACCTCTCCAAGGCCACGCCGCCGGACGCCGACGAGAGGATTATCACCGTCGATATGCACGAGAAGCACTCATCCCACATTCTTGAGTATGTCCTGGCTGAAACCCGCGCCGTTCCTATCAAGCCTACGAAGGAGGAGATTCGTGAGTTACAGGAACTAGATGCTATGGTCAGGCAGGCCGATGTCGACCGCGCACGCGTAAGGAGTCTGCGTGAGGAGAAGAAGCGTGAGGAGGATATGCTGAAGCGAGCTCGGGCCGCTGGTGGTGTTGCAGAGGAAGATGAGTCGTAAAAAGCCATGGAACGGAAGAGATATGAATGATGCTGTACAATAAATGTGTATTACTTGATGCCACACATATGGCAAGTGTACTAGTTGGAAATATCAAAAAGTACTATTATTTGTTTTCTGTAGAGTCCTTGACTCCTCATCCTGGCAAGCTAATTATTGAACTTGTGTGTAAGGCTTGGAAGACGCAACGGTGACATACATAGTTATGCTTTAAAGAGTTCTACGATTAATCGCCTCCCACGAAAGACGAACAGTTTCAATTTCTGGCTGTATATGCCAGGCCTATATATAATATAAATCTATACTCCCCAAACCCTTAGTATTATCTATCAAAACTCCATAAATGAAACGAATGCTTATTTCGTAATTTCATCAAGGGGGTCATTTACTTTATCCCGAAGCCCTCGCTCCCATGAACAGCAGTCCACAACAACTTCTCCAATCTTTCCTTGGACTTGTATCGTGAGAGTGACAGCATGTTGAAGCATGTTCGAGCGATGGGAAACCTGCCTTCATCCTCGCCAAGGCAAGATATCTTGATCGGTAGTACAGCTGCGCCCATGGCTGGTACTCGATCGCTGCCGGTAATAAATAAGAGAAGCTTTCGCTGGTCTTCAGATGTAGCCTCTTGGAATGTCTCCCAGAACCAATCAATGACAGGCTCGGAACCGTCTGGCTTCTTGGTGCCCCAGTTGTCGTACTCAGCGACGCCCCTCAACGAGTTTATGTCAAGTGCATCATCAGAACCCCGTACAAGGAGTTCGATCTCTTCGGGTCTGAAGAGAGACAGGGCGTTGCCGCCACATACAGTATAGAAACCACGTTTGAAAGGCTCGAACTGTCTGGTTACTGACACGTCGATTATGTGCCGCACATAGAGGTCCACGTATTCTCGACGATTGCTGTTTGTGACAGGGATGCGTTCGCCTCCAGGGCACAGAGGAACCTGGACTTGAGTACCATATTTGTCCATATCAATAACAAAATCGAGACAGAAGGTTTCCTCCACGTTGCCTTCGTATTCAAGCAATTGCCGCAATCCTCGAGCCAGTCGAGGCCGGTATTCGACAAGGTCCTCGAGCGTATAACGCATGGGAGGCTTTGGGTGAGCTGATGCTCCAGTGCCGTGAGTAGGAGCCGATGCAATAAGTTTTCGGAAAGCAAATGGCGGGAGAGCCACATCCAAAATAGTCGAGTTATAGATAGCGAGTCCCATGACTACGCCAACTAAAAAGAACTGATCGGATGTTTCAAAAGCGTTCGGGTTGAAATAGCAATAGTGAGAATCCTCGTCATAAAGGAAGAGGCCTGTCCGCAGTCAGCTAAGTCATCTTTATATCATGCCGCTTTTCTTACCATGGTCAGGATTAAAGACCTCTCTGACAAGGAGTAAAAACCATTCTTTTCGTAGACCACCAGCGTCTACGCCCTCCTCACCACTGAAAGTGATACGAAGACCCTTCTTGATATCTTCGCTCCCACTTCCGATCACCTCGCTAACAGCCTTTAGACTATCGTCAACTAGACAATCTCGGCGGATATTCAGCTCCAGGAACTGATTGATAGCCTTGCGACTCATGATACTATCGAAAAAGGCGTCACGGGCTTTGCTCTGCATTTGGCGACGAGCATCATGCTCAAGTATATGGTTTTTGGCCCATATGCTCAGAAGGAATGGGTACTGGCAGAATGTGAACTTGCTCCTGCGAGCCTCCCAGTTCTCGAAGTCAGCAACTAAATCAGTGTAATCGATCATTGAGTTGTAAAAGTCAGTCGTTGGTATAATTTGTCCATGGGAATGGGCATTATTGCGCCCATCGCTTGAACTTGAAAGGGCCTCTTCATTCCTTCGACTATGTGGCAGATTGTTAGCGGCAAAGAGAAGTGCCAAAACTCGCGAAGAAGCTCTTATTTGCCAATCCTCGGCATACATGATTTTCTTCTCGGGCTCTTTGGCTTTCTTTGAGGAGGTTGTGCGGTTGATCTCATCGTAAAGATAAGCCCCTGAGCGACCTTCTTGCATTTGCGGGATTAGTCCAGCTGTGATATCTACTTTGACTTCTTGCTTCTTTCCACTTTGTCGAACCATCCGGTACGTCAAGAAGCCAGATGCTAGCTCTTTCGTTCTCATGAATCGAGAAGGGTGATGCCTTGCGAACCAGGTGATAAGTTGATTATGGCATTCTGGCGATGAGTTCGATATGAGACCCACTATACGCTTGATAATGCCCGAATGTTGCCCAGATAAAGGGCCAGAATCAGGCGTGCTGGATTTTCTTGGCCGTGCTGACTTCATACCCGAAGGGGATTGACTATCTGGTTGCAAGACTCCGCGATAGAGTGTTTCATTTTCGTGGAGCAGCGGATTTTCCAATACTACCAGCAGAAACCGCAAGTCTGCAGGGTCCTTCAATGGTCTCCCTGGCCTTTTCAGGAGCATTTCGGTTGCTTTAAGCAGAACTCGACGAACATGTTCTTGGCCCTGTAGGAAATCTCGATCGATCGACTGCAGTTCCCGTTGAGGAGGCGTCTGAAAGTTCTTTTCTTGGCAAAGTTCCTCATAAACTGCAAACCATCCCTCGGCAGGGTTCACGATCGTAGCATACCATTTAATCAGATCGCCCCAACTTATTTGTGGCGTTCTTGTGTTAATTGGTGCATTTGAAAAACTTCTTTCTGCTCTAGGCGCTGATGGTCGTCGTGGCCGTGATTCTTCTTGGCTTCCCATCCACCATGTCCCGTTCTCAGCAAAATCACCGAGAAGCAGCAATTTGGGATCGAGATCAAATGTGCCATCTTCGAATTGTGGAATAACTCGCTCTTCTCGTGGCACACGGACAGTATGGTTTCCTGAAGGCTCGCGACGATGCGACCGCTGTTCACGAGACTCACTGGGTGGCATAGGTTTGCGACGTGCCGATTCGCTTCCACCTCTTATGGGATGGCGATGATTGTGTGTGAGGAAAGAGGAGTTTATGCATTCAAAAGAGCCAAAACATGCAACAATATAGTCCTCCAAAGCCTTGAATGTTCGTTTTGGGTCGCTCTCAGTTTGATCCGGGGAACTCCATTGTTCTCTTGGACTGACTTCCTGCAACATGTTCCGGACTGGAGGCCGCTCTGTATACGAAGAAGAGAAGGATCGCATTGGCGTAGAGTTTGTCCGAGCTGGATTCGGCCGAAGTGTTGGCTCTTCGTCGAATACGTAATGGGATACCTGTATCGTCGGAGATTTAGACGAAGAGCCTGCTTCCTGTCTTGAATCTATCGGTGCAAGCTTGTGACTGGATGCTTGCATTCGACTGCTAAAGGACAATTTGCTTTGCATGGGTGGCTTTGGCGGAGGTTCGGTAGGCGGCTTGGGAATTGGATGTAGCTTTTTAGTCAGATACGATTGTATTGACTGGTGAATCAATCGTTTCGTCTGATCGATCGAGATATGAGGTACTGCGCCGAGATTAGTTATTGGTCTCCTTCACTCCTCTAACAGCTTACCTACCTCGTGCTGGGGCGGTTTGGGCAGGACCTTGACCTGCTTCCCGGCGCGATTTTGAACCATCATGATCTGCCCCCAAGGGTTCTAGGTCGTTGACTGTCGTACATATTGTACATTTGAAGACTTTGAGGTCCCTCGGCCATCGCACCAGCGAACCGCATGTCATACAGTTTCCTGTCGCAAAGTCCTTACTTCCTACAGGGCCGTTTCTTGTATGCGAAGGGGTGCGCGCGTGAGTCTTAGGCGCTTGTCGAGGCATTGCGGCATCATCATCTGCAAAGCCCAGGTCGGACGGAGGCGCACCGACCGAGTTCTGCCTCTTTTTCTTGCTGCTGAAGAGAGAAGGGAAAGGTTGGCTCATAGAGCGTGTGTGCTGCGGCCGGCGAGGTTTTGAGGATGGAGGTCTCGAGGGATGCAGGTCAGATTCGTCGGAGCTCGAATCAGCGTTGGCATTGGAAAAGGACAACTCGAAGCGATTGCCGTTTGACGTATTTGTGATATTCGTCGAGTAAAGCGCAGGCAGAGTCGTAGGCGTATGTAAAGCCGTATTGTGAATTCGAGTGATGAGATCACCGTTGGAGTTGTTGTTGGACTGTGACCCACGACGACTCGACCAGGGAGCCATTTCTAGGGAAGTTACTAGGTAAGGGTTGAGGGAGGCAATCTTGTGTCAGTCACGGGACACTGATATATGTTGAGGCCTAGACAAGGTAGGCAGGTGTTCTATAAAGAGAAGATATGAAAGAAGAAAAATGTCGATTATCAGAAACGTCTTTTGTCAATAGAGCATGATTAAGATGATCCAAAGTCAGCACGTTCCATACTGGAGTTGACGCCAGCAGCAGACAAGCCCAGTTCAGCTCGGGGATGTCAGCCAAACAGACCCATGCTTCGTTCTTTGAAGTACCCGGTCTCGGGGGATGAAAAGGAAGGAAAGGTCAAAATTGGTTAACGAGTGTCGAACCGAAAAGGTCGTGAAACAATGGCAATAGACGATGAGTGATGAGTGCAGCTCAAGCTTGTGGCTGCAGTTGGTGAAACAAGCCCAGTTTGTACATAAACAATGTATACAGTACTAGAGATAGGTACCTGAGATGTTTGGATTCAGTGCCCAGGTAAGTATGGAGGTCCTAATAACTGTAATAAATCAAATGCAACGCGCGGCCGCCGGATTCCGAGTTCCAATTTATCTTGGCCCCTTCTGCTCTGACGAATTCAACCAAGACCCTGACTTTTTTTTGTTTTTTTTGCGTCTCCTTAAACGTATGCACAATGCCCGGCAATTTTAGGTCTTGAACTCCAATGGAATCTCGTCTTTAAACGCCGAGAAACAGGGGTTTGGTGAGAGGCTTGACGGATACGGGCATTATTAGGACTTCAAATTGAACATGGAGTTCCAGGCAACCAGTTGGAAATGGAGCGTACGAGAAAAGAGATACATATGTTTATCAGCTCCTCTTTTACCGCAACAAGAAACATGTGTATCCTGTTTATCACAGGCCTGGCAGTTGTATCTTTTTTTAAGACCTCGTATTGACGTGGTCGGCTTCAACTTGAGCCCTGTCCAATGATCGTGAAGCAAATGGCCGCATCTGGTTTTCATAAGTGCGATTGTCCCTGGTTCATTAGACTATTAGGTATCCTGCTGTGTTAATAAACGCAACTTCAACAAACTGTGTTTATTTATTATTAACTTCAAGTTAATTACCCTGTGCTATGAATAAGAATGTTCTAGTATGTATCTTTGGAGATGCCTGGCCTATAAGTTTTCATCAGAAGAGGCAAACGAGACTTGTTGATCGGAGGATTTCAGTCTCCGCAAACGGTCCCTGTTTTTGACAGCAGACGCCAGCGGCCGCTTGAACATTAGTTGATGTTGAGCGGCCGAAGTCGGGTCTATTTGATAAAACAGCCTCGCTTTGAACTTGTCTTTTTGGCGAATTACAAATAAAGTGTAATTTCAATCTCCGTGTGACATAGTCCTCGGGGGAACATAAAACATCAGACGTGGGAGGTAATAAGGGTCATAAGGCTAGTATCTGTTAAAATACTTAATATATATTTAGGTAGGATTTAGGTAGTTTTTACAATAATTTTGCTCTATATAAGCTTAAGAGTCTGTCTAGATACCTAAGAGTCTGGTCATTCCTTCAATACATCATAGAAAGTCTTGTCTTTAATTAATCGCCAAATACAGAGTACGGAGTACGAAACTGTTAATCCTATAAGCTTTATTGTACATAAAGCCTCAGATGTTGCAAGTTATTCATATTAAACATGAATCAGATATTCTAGGGCATATTCTACCAAAAACGCGACGTCAACGCCATAGTATTTCCACACATTTCGGCTCCAAGTCAACGACGACATCAATTTCCTTGATCGTATCATGAAGCCATGACATGTCGTGTCCATCTACACCGACTCCAACAAGTCTGATTTTATTTGAGGGCATCACCCCATCTCGTGTTGTTCCATGCATCGTGAGGTCAGTCTGGCCCTGGACAATGTCCAGCTCTCCCCTCAGATGTGCCAAAGTTTCGCTGTGACCGTTTCGGAGCTCGAAGACACAGCAACCGTGGTCAATTTCGACGATGCCTGGGCAGCTCAGGTTGAAGGTCATAGTAACGTTCTCGGCCGAGCGCGAAAGCCTCTTGAGTGTTACATCGGGTCCTCCTATAGCTTTGAGTGGCATGTTGAGATACAAGTTGCATATTGATGAAGTGCCCAGTGCCCTCACTGTACATTCAGTATTTTCGAGCTGAAGGCTAGTATCATCGCTGACGATGGCGTCTCGAACAAACGCATGGTAGACTGTTGGATTTGTAATGGCGATACGCTGTTCCTGAACAACAAAATTTGTTCCCCAAATGCTCGTTTCGATCTGAGGCAACTTGACCTTACCGAAGCTGGAACCGTTGAAAGATACGCTGGCTTCCGTTGCGTCGATGGTACTGGATATAGTGCCTGTGCCGACCAGGCGACCCTCAATAGTGAGATTGAAAGAGCTGCGTAATATTTAACGAATGATCGATAGTACAGTTGTTAACTCTCACTCTTTAGTAGGTTTGCTGATCCTGAATCGAGTGACTTCAAGTTTTGCAAGATCTAGTAAATACTGTATGGCTGTATCCACGATGATAAAGGGTGAGTAAGATGGCCTTCCATGACGGGGCTCAGAATCAAGAGCCCTTTGGGCGTACTCCTTGAAGAGAGGGGAGTTCGAGATGATCATGATGGGTGATTGAAGTTTGGTTTGTGTTTTTAGAAGCCTTACCAGAGGCTCGGGCTCAGAGGGCTTGTGAATGGAAATGCTTGACGAAGTGAACTGAGGGACTATCGCATAGTGATGTTGTACTTGGAGCTCATTCCTTGGGTGCCAGTTCCAAGTCTTGGACAGGTACAAGCGCTGTATCTCAATAAAAACACATGCTGCTCTAGAGGGAGCATATTTATGTGGCTGTGGTGTGAGTCTCAGCTGTTTCCCTAACAAAGATCTTCTTGCGTCTGACAGGCTGCTTATGAGGGAATCTGACTGTACATGCATCATCATCTATGGGTGGATGTGCAGATTTGAGCATAACAATCGCTACACTTCAATGCCTAAATGCTTACGCTTGTAGCTAATAGGATAGTAGTGTTACGTTCTCATTTAATCTTACACATGTCGATGAGGCTTAGACCAGGCCTAGTACGATGCCAAAGGTCACAATTGGATAATATCTGGATTGCTGTGCTTGATGCTGACCACAACATGCACAACCTATACAGCTCAGAAGTGTTGAGCGCTTTGTCTCAACTATTTGAGTATAACCTACCAGTATAAGAACCAGACATATTCCAGCCTGATATCAACTCGAAAGCTTGCTTAAATATGCTGGAAATAGCGGTACTAGGGAGAGTGTCGAACGAACACTTGAGAGAGGATGGAAATTCCCGAATCGGAAACTCACAGGATCCAATGATCCTGACAAGATACTTTTCATGAACCCATGAAACATTTCAGATAATTTCATTCCCCCCCTTTTGTCCATGCATACCTCGAGGGGCTTACATCCACTCAGTTTCGTGCAACTCTTCTTAAGGTGAAGTACTTGATGGATGCGAGGCGACAGCATGTCTGGAGGAAGGATGAGTTTCAGTAAATGGAATGAGTAACTAAGAGTGAGTTTTGAAAAATGAAAGTAACTTCTTTAGAATATGAATTCCCTTTCGTGACCATAGCTAGTGTTTAATTGCATCCGGGGGTGAATATAAGAGGACACTATTTTAGGTGGTGAACCCATCCCATTCATTATCTTGAAGAGCACTGACGTAACCGCAAACCCACATCTCGAATCAAGACATCAGCCAGTGTTTCCTACTAAATTATCGAATTGCCCTCAACACCAATTGAAAAGGTATCTGACCCTGAATCCTAGCCCATATTAGTGTACGGCATCAGCCTTGGACCTGGACTGCAGATATCCACCAAGATAAAATATATCGACATATCAAATTACTACTGCCAAGATCACAATCAGTTTACATATGAGAAGTTGAGCTTGGATTGGCGGCACGGATCGTTCATTTAGACGTGCCCCGGTTGGCGTTTGGCATAAACATACAGGTCTCGTCTCACATCACTTAAAAGATGAACGTCTTCACGTATCTCCCGAGCAATTATCTCGTTTTGACGGCGGCAAACATTGACCCTGATGCAAATGATTCCGAGGTTCTAAAACCCTCAAACTCCCACGGTGTCCCACGCATCCCTGTCACACGAGCGAAACCCATGGTAGAAATTGCCCTCCATTTTTTATGAGTACATGCCGATACCCTTCGAAATGCATCTCATTCGTGACCACCTAAAGAAAATGGGCTTGTTTAAGAGGGGGGAGCAGCGCCACGTCCACGGCCATATCCACCACGGCTGTGTCAATTGTTAGCAATTCGTTCCATATCCACAAGTATCAGAGGGCCAACTCACAACTGAGGAGCAAACTCGCCGGGAGCACCACCCTCCTTGCCCTCGCCAGCATCTCGTCGTCGGTATCCACCCTCACGGTCGCCTCGGTCACCACCGCGGCCACGGCCGAAAGGTCGTCGCTCGCGCTCACCCTCGCCGAGCATGCCACGGGGAGGAGCGTGCGATCGTTGTTGCTTGATGTGAGTGGCGGGAACGATCTCAGCAGGGAGTGACAGGAACTCTCTCAGGTAGTCAAGACCCTCTGGTGTGAGGGTGTAGTAGTAGTACTGCCAAGAGAACTGGGTCTTGACATAGCCGCGAGAGTTGAGCGACTGCAGAGCCTTGATAACGTACAAGTTCTTGGTGTCGATATCGGGGTGCTTGGGGAGGTTGAAGTCCTTCTGGGCGACGAGGACACCCTCACGGAAGAGGTACTGTCGGCAAACTGTTAGTTATGTGCGTTTATGGATTATTGTGCAGCTCGCAATTCTTCGCAGTCGTCGTTGCGCTCAGCTCGATGAACAAACTGGTCATTACCTCGTGGATCTTCTTGCGGTCGGCCTTGGGAATCAACATCGTGGCGGTATTTGCTGCTCGTCGGAAGGGTCGATGTTGGAAGGTGGCAGTTGCGGGAGGACGAAGGCGAGATCTCAAAATGATAACTTTTGTGGGCGAAAACCCTACTAGAAATGGGCAGTAGCGAAGTGGGGTGGGGACTTGTGCTTCTTGTGGCTGCTTTCACGTGATGAGGAAGATGAGGTGGATGTCTATGTGGCTTGGTTGCTGGCAGTTGAGAGACCCGCTTATTTGCAAGGTGCAGCGCAACGCATCTATCTGCATGATAACCAGCACCCAATCTTTGCGACAGGCTTCCTCTCACTCAGTTTTCCCAAGCGACCTCGTCCTTACAAAATCTACATACTTCACATCATGTCTCCTCGAAACGTGAACGTCCTGGTCACCAGTTTTGCTGGTCTTGGACTGCCTCCAACCCTCGTCCTTCCTCTATCGCCATCAACAACAGTTACAGAGTTACGCGAATGCATAGATGATCGACTACCATCAACTCAGTCAAGACTCATCCTTACTACTCTATCCAACAAGCAACTTCCCATATCATCACACTCTCCTATTTCCAACTATCTTTCCACGACTGAGGATGAATTTCTCTCGCTGCGACTCGCTGTGCCCCTCTGCGGTGGTAAGGGTGGTTTTGGATCGCAACTTCGAGCCGCAGGTGGTCGTATGTCCTCACGTAAGAAGAAGAGCCAAGAAGATCACGGATCTAGCCGAAACTTGGATGGTCGACGACTACGAACTGTGAACGAGGCCAAGGCTCTAGCCGAGTATCTGGCCATCAAACCTGAAATGGAAAAGAAGGAAAAAGAGAAGCGTCGAGAGCGATGGGAACAGATTGTTCAACTTTCGGAACAGAAAGAGGCCGAGATCAAGTCAGGCAGCAAGAGTCGGCTCGACGGTCAGTGGGTTGAGGACAAAGAAGAAAGCAGTGAGCGAACTCGGGAGGCTGTTTTGGCTGCTATGAAGGCCGGCAACTACAAAGATAATTTACTTGGTACTTCTCATGAGTCCAGCTCTACGCAACCAAGCAATGGCCAAACCGGCTCAGACGAGGAGAACGGTGCATCATCAAAGGAATCAACGCCGCCACCCGCCGAAGAAGCCAAGAAAGACAAGGGCAAAGGCAAAGCAAGAACGTTTTTTGGGTTTGATGAAGACGATGAATTTATGAGCTCAGATAATGAGGAGGATGAGGCGAAGTGAGAGCACTTCTCAGGATATGAAGTATAATATGCTCGATGAATTCGACATTGACGATTTCGAGTGAATCTGGCCAACCGGGACAAACATTTATTTGATTATGGGGTATGGGACCATTGGAGTACTGATAGGAATTCGAATTACCGGCGTTTTTGCTTTAAGCTTTATATAGCCAAAATGATACCAATAATCTCATTCGATAAATCTATGACTCAAGGCATGATCACGACTCGCACTGCCAGGCACTCAAAACACAACAGTCAATATTTGGGGTTAGCTTTTAAAGCATCTTCACAAATGATACAATTGCAGCGTGTCTGCTCTGACTCTTCTAACCACATCCACTAATCCATATCTACGGGTCGGCTTAAGCGTCGAGCTTGACGGGGAAGTTTCCGGCCTCTGCGCAATGCGTTAGTTTGTTTTTAGGTGTCAATTGCAACGACCGGAGATAAACGTACCGCGCTGCTCGTCCCAACGGTTGTACCAGCCGGAGGGGCAGAGGGATCGGTAAGACAGCCAGAACTAGACGCCGATTAGTACAGGACGTCGCGGGAGGAATTATTATTCGAGGAGTCGTACCTGGCGGCAAGGCGCAAAGTCCTCACCCTTGGCGAGAATGCACTTGTGGTAGTCGACGTAGTTTTGCCAGCAGTGCTTGGTCTGGTTCTGGTTGGGGAAACGAGCGTCAGTGCCTAAGAGATGTTAGATCGAATCGTAGTCATTGATGGACAATTGAGCATCGTGGCTGGCGTCGCGTAATCGCAGGTGGTCATTGAGGAGAGAATTCGAAGGCAATGGCGATGGTCGTGGTTGTGGTCGTAATCTTGGGATTCATGCTTACCAGCTGCGTGGAATTGTTAGCCTCGGAATCAAATCAGGTCATTTTTTCGAACCCGCAGCCGCAGGACCAGCAGCGGGATTATCAGGGAAGCATTGAACATACCAGTGACAAACTTGAAAGGCTTGGTGACAAGCTCCTGACCGTCGTCCGACATTGTGAATAGTTTTAGGGGGAATTGGCTTTAGAGGGGAGATTTCTCTGGGGTCAATGACGGCAAGTTAGGTATGGAGCTCGGTGCGTGGATGGAGAGGTTGAATCCAATGCGTCGGTCGACGTTAGGTAGCCGGCTCGAATCAAATCATGTGGTTCGATTTCCGGGAGAGCTCAGTGTGTTTGCCTCAGGCCGACTCGGGCCAATGGCGTATGGCGTAAGGCATCCATCAGGATTGGTGGGCCTGCCAGGCTCTAGCAATTGCACATCAGCAGATGTTCGCTCGGCCAACTCCAAACACTCCTTCCAAGGCCGACAATTTCCAATTGAATCATCACCTCTGGACCTCGATTCCTCAGACCCTCCCCACTCAGTCAAAATGCGATCTACCGCTGTTCTTCGAATGTTCAGGCAGACGCCTCGCATGATGCGACCCGTCCCCGTGAGTACTTATTTGCAGTCAATCGCTGCTAATGGGCTGAGAGAACGAGCTCTTTAGCCCTCGGCTCAGTATGACATCAATTGCTGACTTTGGTTCGTGTTACAGAAGGAGGACCAGGCTGGTACGTAACATTGGAAGCTTTCGACGCTTCATCGAACGACTCGATACTGCGAATGCGGATGCGACTTCGTCTCAATTGGGCTCGACACTGACAGAATTCAAGGCCACACTATTTCTCAGCGACTCCGAAAGCTCAAGCAGATCCCTCCTGAGCTGTACCCTCTCGGTAAAGCAAACCATGAACCAATCGAATTTTTCCTCTTCTAATACACATGTCTAGCTGTCGTCGTTGGCTTTGCTCTCGGCGCTGCCGGCTACTCCATCTCCCGCAAGTTCATTGTCGACAAGAACCTCCGCCTGGCTCGACAGGGTCCCGGTAGCCGTCACGATGCTGGCCACGGCCACGGCCACGCTGAGGGTGAGGCTGAGGGTGAGAAGGAGGGTCACTAAATTTCTCAACAAGATAAGGTAGCTGTTTGGGAATGAAATAGTTTGCATGTCCACATGTCCTGGCCAGGGCAGTACTGTACATTTCAGATGAGCGTGGTAGTAGGGAAATCCAGCAGATATAAAAATCCGAATGTTCTCGGTGATGACGGTTTACACATCTCAGCCTTGCCAGTAATCGTGAATCCCATGCCTCAAACGCCTTCGCTATGCCGGCAATAAACTCAAAAACACATCTCCAACTCTGTACCTCATTCGGGTTTGGGGCCTGCAACATCTAGCTGCTCCAATCCTTGCATAGGATCAGGGCCAGCATCTGGCACTGCTCCCTCATCATCAGCCGCATGCTCGGCCAGCCATCCTTCCTATGATCGAGTTAGCTGTGTGGCTATTAAGCTTGAATCCAGACATACCTTCTCCCAGATGGCTGTTTTGCTGCCCAGTCCATCTTCTGCACTCTTGGGTGCTTTGGCCTGTGATACCTTGAGGACCTTTCCGAAAAACTCCGATTGATCCATATTGTCGATAGCCTCCTTCGCATCCGCAGCGTCTTCGTACTCGACATAAGCGAATCCCCTGTGTGCCTCTGTAGAATTCGGCGCGTCAGGCTTTGGTACTTTGACCTCAACGATTTCACCAAATGGGATAAAAGCGTCTAGAACGTGAGTCTGAGTTGCCATCTGAGAAAGACCACCAACATAGACAGTAGCTTTCCATCGAGCTGCGTCTGACATTTCTGCTTTTATGTATGAGCTTTCAAGAATTGTGAGAGAAATAAATAGTGGTGAAATGAGCTCCAAAGTCGTTGGCGTTAAACTCATAGCATTCACCTTGGCTCGAGTAATTGTGAGGTTCTGTGCTTGTCACGTGATTATCGAAGCTCTAACTCTGGACTTACACCATGGGCTTAAGAGCTGAATCTTGATACGGAGTAGGTACTGACTGCTAACCTAGGTAAATAATATAATAAATACACAAACCTACCGTCTCATACATAACACATTGTCCTGAAGCACCACATGACTATTTCGTATTCTCTTATATTCATCTCGTCAAATGATCGATTTAGACTGGCATCGGTTGAAAAAAATCACCTGCCAATGGCTCTCAACCCTCCTTCTTGACATTGTAAAACTAGGATACTTATCTTATAAACAATTAATACACCCAGTCTCCTCTTCTCTACTTACGTACTAAGGAAGGTATTTATCTTTATACCAGGTGTCCCTTACTAGGCGTTTCAAGCTCAATTGAAGCTCTCTCTTCACGTGATGGCTATCTAGGTAGGTAGCCCCACCTTCTGGACAACTCAGGAGGCATGGACGTGGCCACAGGGAGCTCAGGACTCAGGAGCAACCTAACGGGGGGGCAGCCTGCAATCTGGCATCATACCTTCCACTCCCACTACAAGACACACCTCCACCGACCTCACCCTGCTTCGTTCTCCTTTGAAGCATTACTGCGGGCAGAGGTGACAATTCATTGAGAACTGTATGGCGTTTACTTAGCCATAATTGTCCATTTTCTTGTCTTTATAAAACTTTCCATTATCTCGAAATATTGTCCTGAGCTGGTTCTTCTGTCGCATTAGTTCTTAACTCCCCGCCATCACCATCATGGTGCGCCTTCGAGAGATTCCACGAACGGCTGCCTTCGCCTGGTCTCCAGACGCCGGCAAGCCAATCTTAGTCACTGGTACTCGTGCTGGAGCTGTTGATGTCGATTTCTCCGACGAGAGCAAACTTGAACTTTGGGATCTTGCTCTGGACGACCAACAGCAGGGTCTCGAGCTCCAGCCCATCGCTAGCATCAGCACCGACGCCAGGTAGATATCCAAGATTGCGCATAGAAACCCCCACGTTCTGATCAACCCTCCAGGTTTTACGATGTTGCATGGGGTCCTCCCAATGAGGATCACCCCAGGGGTATCATTGCCGGCGCCCTCGAGAATGGCTCTCTAGATCTCTGGGACGCCGAGAAGCTTATTGCTGGAGGATCAGATGCTCTGATTTCTCAAACATCAAAACACAGTGGTCCGATCAAGACATTAGAATTCAACCCCCTGAAGCCTCAAATTCTGGCCACGGCTGGCGCCAAAGGAGAGCTCTTCATCTACGATGTCAACGATATCGCCAACCCCTTCAGACTAGGCAATGCTGCTGCCCGATCCGACGATATCGAATGCCTTGCATGGAATCAAAAGGTCTCACACATTCTTGCCACAGGTGGAAATGGTGGGTTTGTCACTGTTTGGGACCTGAAGACTAAGAAGGCTTCTCTGACCCTCAACAACAACCGAAAAGCTGTCAGTTCCATTGCCTGGGACCCCAACAACTCCACCAAGCTCTTGACAGCAACTCCAGATGATAACACCCCTGTCATTCTGCTATGGAACTTGAGAAATTCCAATGCCCCTGAGAGGACACTCCAGGGCCACGAGTCTGGTATTCTATCCTTGTCTTGGTGCCAGCAAGACGCCGATCTCTTGCTCTCTTCGGGCAAGGACAATCGAACTCTCGTGTGGAATCCCAGCACTGGAGAGCGGTATGGCGAGCTGCCGGAGGTTACCAACTGGACTTTCCTCACCCGTTTCAACCCTCATAACCCCAACCTCTCGGCGACTGCCAGCTTCGACGGCAAGATCACGGTACAGACTCTCCAGAACACCAACCCTGACACTGCCAAGGCCGCAGCCGAGAAGAACCTTGATGATGAGGACTTCTTCCGTGCTGCCCAGGACCAGCCTCAAGATGCTTCTTGGTCATTGGCCAAGGCCCCCAATTGGTTTGAGAGACCTGTCGGCGCTTCATTCGGCTTTGGTGGAAAGATTGTTGTGTTCAAACCAAACGCTACTCAACCTGGACAAAAGCGTTCCTCTAAGATCTTGATCACCAACTTCTCCGTTGACTCCGATATCTCTACTGCCACCCAAAAGTTCCAAGAAGATATTGCTTCTGGCAACATATCAGAAATTTGTGCCGACCGGGTTCAGCACGCCAAGACTGGCGAGGAAAAGGCTGACTGGGAAGTAATGGAGACCCTTGTTGGTGAGAACCCTCGCAGCAAGATTGTCGAGTATCTCGGATTCAACAAGAATGACCTCACTAATGGCAGTGTCGAGGAAACGGCAGAGGAGGCCCAGGATGACAATGAGACCAAGGATGAGACAGAGGATGCTGAGGAGAAGAAGAAGAGAGTCTCAAGCTTCTTTGACGGTGCTGAGGGTGATGGTGACGACTTCTTGTCCAACCTCGCCGCTACGAAGGGTGCCAAGACTGACAACCCTTTCCATCTGTTCAGCGACTCGGACACTACAGTAGAGAAGAGCATCACCACTGCCTTGATGCTGGGCAACTTTTCCAAGGCAACTGAACTCTGCCTGAAGGAGGACCGCTTTGCCGATGCATTCCTGATCGCCAACTGCGGAGGCCAAGAACTTATCGACAAGGTTCAGGCTGCTTATCTGTCGCGCAAGAGTGGCATGCCAAGCTACATGCGTCTGCTCGGCTCTGTCATCGCCAAGAATCTTTGGGACGTTGTATACAACGCCGATTTGGAGAACTGGAAGGAGACCATGGCCATCGTCTGTACTTTCTCCGACCCCAACGAGTTCTCGGATCTCTGCGAGGCTCTGGGTGACCGAATTAACGAGGAAGGGTCTCGAAAGGACGCTTCATTCTGCTACCTTGTTGGATCAAAGCTCGAGAAGGTGGTGTCTATCTGGGCTGACGAGCTTGACGAAGCTGAGCAAGCTGGCTTGAAGGAGGAGTCCGAAGATTCTACCTTCTCTGTTCATGCCAGAACTTTGCAGAACTTCATCGAGAAGGTCACAGTCTTCCGCCACGCTACTAAGTTCCAGGACAGCGAGACTGGTTTGACCTCGGACTGGAAGCTTTCCGTTTTGTACGACAAGTACACCGAATATGCTGATATCCTGGCTGGTCACGGCCAGCTCGAGACTGCCCAGAAGTACCTCGATCTCCTCCCTTCCAATTATCCTGCTGCGGAACTCGCCAGAAGCCGTGTGCGCCTAGCTACCAAAAAGCCTGCTGCTCAGCCCGCAGCCCGAGTGCCAGCTTCTACAAGCCGAACATCATCCAGGCTTCAACCTACAGTTGGCTACCAACCTCCTCAGCCTGCGCCTGTGGTTGGCACCGCGCCTGGCTCGGTCCCAGCTAACCCTTACAGCAATATTGCCCCAAGCCCTGCTCCCCGATCAACTGGCTCGCCTGCACAGCAATATCAGCCCCCGACCAACCCTTACCAGCCACACAATAGCTATGCTCCCCCCGCGCAAACCGGATACGGGGCTCCTGGTGGTTATCAACCTCCTGCTCAGCCTGGTTACGGTGCCCCCGCTCCTTTAGCTCCCCCGCCGATGAGTGGTCCTCCCCGAAACACAACGCCCTCGTCGGTTACACCTGCAGCTAAGATGAAGAGCATGGACAACTGGAACGATGTTCCCCTTGTCACCAAGGCACCCCCAGCACGCAGGACCACACCCAGTGTCCAGCCTATTACTTCACCTTTCCCTGGTCAGCAAGGCACAAGTGCACCTCCTCCGCCTCCTGGCGCGTCTCCTTATGGACAGCGAACTGGCTCAACTCCTCCTCCGCCCCCTCCTAAGGGATCGGCACCGCCTCGAGTTCAGTCACCCTTAGCAGCTCCTCCACAGAATTTCCAGGCTCCTCCCCCTCCTGTTAGCAGCCATAACCCATACGCGCCCCCTCCCCCTGTTTCTGGTGCAATCCCATCGCCAATGCCTAATGTTGTCCCCCGGAC